>MCJB01024693.1:53307-74009 GCA_002018475.1 Nicotiana obtusifolia
ACTTTGGCAAAACATGCCATTGCTATTGAACCAATGAGATCATGCCACATCACCCTTCCTTATCACTCACAAAACAAACACACATGCATTTGAACCGTTGGTCCATCTGATCAAGGACTTACGTTTAATCTCTGATTTCCTTTTGATTTTTAAACACCTCGCTAGAGATCTCATCTCCACCGTCGAAATCCTATCATCCGAATGCCGCTAAAATTCCTCCCCAAAAACCTTAAATGCCTGAATTATCAGGGTTGTTGATCAATAGAACCAACAGCCTAGGTTCTATCTCCCATATTTAATCTTAGAGACGGCCTCCCAATACCCAAAACCCTAAAATCATTTCCCCATGCACAGCCACCTCTCTTTCCCTTCCTCTCTCTTTTCTCTCAACCTCACAACTCAAATCAATCATCAAACCTTGCACAAATTCGTGCAAGGTCATGAATTTGCCCAGAAAATCATCCTCTTTGCCTTCTATATCCATGATTCTCGCTGAATATTTCCTCTCTCATCATCAAAATTCAAATCCCCTAAATCTGAACCCTTACCCTAGAGATGAAACCTCAAATCACCATTGACCTTTCAAATTCATGGCATGCACAGTTATTCGTTTTGCTCCTGTACTTCAGATCTCGTTGTTCTTTCAATTTTTACCATTCAATTTCAAAAGCCCTAATCCAAGAAGTCAGACCAAAAGGTGAATCTTCAACTCGCCATATTTCTTCTTTCGTCCTTTCAAATCGAAGCAAGCTTGAGACATTAGGTGGCTTCATCATTGATATTCGACACCCAGAGGTCAAATGCAATGACCTCTGGGTATTAAGGTTCTGACCGATGGCCTCTTATGCTTCAACGATCAGTCTCTTATATCTATCATACTTAGGTAAAATCGACACTGATTTCCCATCCGTCTCTCTAATATTTTCACTCGATTGAGCTTGCATCACCATCCCTTCGTCACTCTCCACTATCTATTTGAATCTGGAACCCTGTATCATAGCCACTAAAAATAGGGGCTTTTAATGTTCTCACTTAACAGATATCTAACATATTCAATATACAGAGCTATCACACCTAACACACCGAAAAATTACAACAAAGCCATCATGAAATCACTTAGCAAAATATCAGTTTTAGTCTTGGGTGGTAAAAATTTAGCTAGGGTTCTTACTAGCTTTTAATTTCTTCTAATTTCGAGTCTTACACTGGTCGGGGTGAGTTCTTGATTCTATATGGCTAGAAAAGAGTCTTTTGTTTGGTTTGCTGCTCAAGAGGAGATCAGTATACCTCCATCCTTTCTCTTTTAATTGCTTCATTTGAAAACCATGAACGTGCTACTTTTTTCCTGTTAATTGCTTCGTATATAATGCTTGTTATAGGTCTGTAATTGTTTTTTCTTTTTGGTAAATATGATTTTATTGATTAGCAATTAGCAAAATATACAGGGACGGAGGGGGACATAAACCTTACCTCCCCAAAAAAGTACATGTACCTAGTCATTGTAAATTATGCACTAAAGGTACCTAGGAAATGATAAGTGGTTAGATGATATGCGATCCTCCAGACTTGGTGATCTAATGCATCTATGTGTGTAGGACACATCCGACCTAAGTTGATGTGATGACTATCTATCTTATAATATTCATAGATAGTCATATGTACAAAAACAATGGGAAGTAGGTCTAGGTCGACTGTACATAATACTTTTGTTTCTAGTCCTACTGAGTGAGTGAAGCTTTTTCCTTTTGTGCCATTGTGGAAGTTTTTATCAAAATCTTGTAGTCCTTTGATGAGTGTGTCATGAGGCCTGAATGAGAGATGTTCCCCTTTGTTGTGGCATTGTTGGGGAGATTCTGCTAAAGTGAGCTTGCTGCAGGTGTGTATCTGGTTGGCAGTGATCTGCTGCTTGTGCAAAGTGTTGATGACTCTCTGAATGTTGGTTTTCCTTTTGTCTCTGTTTTCTGTTTGTCCTTTGTGTGTTTGCTGGCTTGATTCCTTATCTTCTAGCTGCTGCTGCTGATAACTGTTGTTGACTCTGCTGGTTGAAAGTCTGTTGCTGCAGTTGGATTTGTTGTTGATGCATTTTGATGATGCTGCTACTTCTGTTATTTCATTGGGGTGCTTCTGAGTACTGTGTTGTTGTTGGTTTCTGTTGTTAGTGTAATCTCTTCTGTGATTTGTGTTGGTGTTATGTTGTTGTTGCCTCTGCTGCCAAAGTTGTCCTTGTGTTGCTTGCTGATGGATGAGTTGTTGCTTCTGAGGTTGTTGTCCTTGTGCTGCTTGTTGTCTCTTGAGTTGTTTGCTGGTCTTATGTTATTGTTGCCTCTGCTGCCAAAGTTGTCTTTGTATTATTTTCTGATGGATGAGTTGTTGATTGTGTGGCAATGAGGATGTTGAGGGTGTTGGCTGTCAGTGTGAGGAGTTTGTGCTGTGTGTTTGTTGCTTGAAGTGTGACAAGGTTGATCCTGGTGACAGTTAATCTAGATAATTTAATATCTGCTTTGCTATTGATCCTGCTGGCAGTTGGATTGTTTGCACTGCTGCTGTTTTTGCTGATTTTAAGGCTGCTTCTGGCACTTCGGGTACTGCAGTGTGAGGTTTGTTCAGATTGGTCCAAAGAGTGATGTTAGAGATATTGTGTTTAGGGGCTGTGATGTTCCAGTGAGAGGTGCTCTTGGTATAGGGACTTGGTGATTGATGCAATTGCGTTAGACTGAGCAATGGAAGTACTAATACCACACAACGCAATTGCGCCAATAACCTATACCTATATGAACAATTGCATCTCATGTTGCTTCTGTTGTTGCTGATGATGCCACTGAGTTTCTTGCTGGAATTTTTGCTGCTTCTATGGCTTTTGTGATCCCTATTTCTGCTTCCTTTGTTTCTGTCACTCCTGTTGTTTCTTGCTTCCTTGTTTGTCTGTGACATTTGATAGGTGGGCTGCTGGTAATGGTGCTGATGTTGTTGCTGGCCTTGCTGAGTTGTTGATCTGAGTCTGCTGCACATCCATTCAACACTCCTGCTATTCATTAGGTGAGCAGTCATTGTAGTCTTGCTGTTTGGTTTCTGCTGCATGCCTGGTAGGTATGTCTGCTGGCTTGACAATGGTAAAGTGAAGGTTGACAGTGTGCAAATTAGTTTAGTGATTGCTGAAGCTGGTGCTGCTGTCCTTTTGCTGAGCTGGTTGTTCTAAGTTTCTGTTGTTGCTTAAGCTGACCTTGCATTCTTTTGATCTTTTGCTGCAGATGTGTAGGTCTTGTTTTGACTCTAGGTTGCTGCTTGAGGTTTTTTTATTGGTCCTTTGTTGCTGCTGCTAAGTTCATTGCTGCCTCTGTTTGTTCTATTTTCCTTTAGCTGCTCCAAGATTTCAGAGCTCTGCAGTTGTGCTTGCTGTTGTTTAGTAGCTTGTGTGCTGAGTGTTGTTGCAGTCATCCTATTCCTGCTGTTGTAGGCTACCTGCAGCTGTTCTGATTGTTGTTTTTTCTGCTGATTGCCTGCAGCTGTTCTGGTACAAGCTCTGCAGGGGGGGTCATCCTTGTTTTCCTCCAGGTTTTGTTCTGTATCCCTGTAATGTCCATTTCCCTGCACATATGAGAACAAAAATTAGAGGTTAGTATGATCAAAATTTGACTGTTGGAGCTGATTTTCCTCATTTCTTGTTTGGTCTCCTGTGGTATGTTGGGACAGTATGCAGCTTATTATTTTGCCAAGTTCGCTCTTATGTAGGGGCATTGTGTTTTATCTGCATTTATGATTTTCCTGCCTACTGAGTCTAGCTGACTGTAGTGATGACACTCAATTCTCCCAAAGTCGAGTGCATAATTTGCAAGGTGATCTGCCAGCTTATTTCCTTCCCTGTATGTGTGTGAGGGCTTGTTTGAGTTGGAGGATTTCCTCTATTTGCTCTGCTATGCACCAGGGTGGCTTCCAAATGCCATTGATGATGTTGTTTAGGAGCATGGAATCTGTTTGTAGCCATTTCTTTGAGAATCCTTGTGTGCTGCAAAAACTTAGTGCTTCCTTAATGGCTGTTGTTTCTGCTACTGTGTTTGTTCCTTCTATACATTTTGTTCCAAGTGCATATATAAGGTCCCCTGTTTCATTTCTCACACAGAAACCTATTGAGCTTCTTCCTGGGTTTCCTTTTGATGCTCCATCTGTATTGATCTTTATCCATCCTGGCATAGGGAATTCCCAGTAGACTGTTTTGAAGCACAATCTTTGAGTGTAGTTTTCCAGCATGTATAGGAGGTCCTACCATTTGTGTGGTGCATTTATTCCTGGCTTTCTAGTATTGACTAGTGCTTGCAGTGTTGTGGAGATTTGGTATATTACTCTACCAATTTAAGTGCCTGCATTACTGGTTTTATTCTGTTGGTTGTTTGTGTTGTCCAGCATCTTATAATTGCTTGATGAAAAGTTGTACCCTCGAGTGAAATTCTTGCTCTTTGCAGGAAGTATTTCCAAACCTTGGTGGCAGCATTTGAAGTGAAAAAAGAGGTGAACCAAACTTTCTTCCTTTGATTCAGTGCAGCACCAGCATTTTGAAGGTAGTTGGCATCCCCATTTTTTCAAGATGTCATCTAGTGGTAGTTTTGCCCTCCAAACTCTCCACATGAAGAATGCAATTTTGAAGGGGAGTCCCTTTACCCAAATCATCTTATATGCTCTTTTGGGTTCTTCTCTTTTCCTGAGGTAATCCCAGGCAGTTTTGACTGTGAATTGTCCTTGTTCCTGCAGCATCCAGTATGGGACATCCAGAGTGTCTTCCATCCTTGGAGGTTTTATTGAAGTGACTATGTGCTCTACTAATTCCTGTGGCAAGTGCTCTGATAGTTGCTGCATATTCCAGTTGCCATTTTGCAGGGTGTTGTTCACATTATGGATTGATTCATCAATTGGGAAGTTTGCTAGCACTAGAAAGTATAGGGCTCCTTGCCTAGTCCAATTGTCATACCAGAAGAGTGAGGATCCCATTTTGACTTGCCAGGCAATTTGATGTTCAATGATCTCTCTGCATTCTAGCATTTTCTTCCAAGCTTGTGATCCTCTCTTCCATGGAACATTTATTGCATTATGTTTTTTGCAGTATTTTTGTGTCATGTATGCACTCCAGAGGTTGGGCTTTGTTTTGAAGTTCCACCACAATTTGCAGAAAAGGGCCTTTGACATGTCTTGGAGAGATCTGAAGCCTGCTCCTCCTTCCTCATAAGGTATGCATAAGTTGTTCCAGGATGACCAATGTCTGCTGGTGCCTCCTACTGTACTACTCCAGAAGAATTGAGCAAAAAGCTTATGAATGCTGTTGATTACTTGTTTTGGAGGATTCACTGCTGATCGTAGATGTACTAGCATGCTTTGCAAGACATGCTTAATCAAAATGGCTCTTCCTCCAATAGAGAGTAATTTTCCTTTCCAGGATTGCAGTCTGTCTTGTATCTTGTTCACAATGTCTTGGCAGTATATAATTCTTTTCCTTGAGTAGAAAATGGGGCAGCCAAGATATGTGAATGGGAAGTTCTGTCTCCCAATTCTTGTGATTCTTTCTGTTCTTGTTACTGCCTCTGGGACAGCTGAGTGGTGCATGTAGATGGCAGACTTGTTCCTGTTTATTAGTTGACCTGAAGCTGCTTCATATGCATTGAGTACCTCCAGTACCAGTTGTATTGAGTTAGCATCTGATGATGAGAAAATGATCATATCATCTGCATATGATAGGTGATTGATTCTTGGACTTCTTCTAGGCATTCCAAAGCTGTTGAAGCAGGGATTTTGATATAGTGCACTTAGTCCCTTTGAGAGTGCTTCAGCAGCAATAATGAATAATGTGGGTGATAGGGGGTCTCCTTGCTTGACACCTCTTGTTGATTTGAAAAAACCATGAGGTTGTCCATTGATGAGGACTGAATACCAATTATTGCCCACAATGTCGAAGATCATGCCAATGAAGATTTCATTGAAGCCTATTTTCCTGAGAACTTTGGTTATATATAACCAAGATCTTTCTATCAAAGGCCTTAGTCATATCCAGCTTGATGACCACATTTGGACCTGTTTTTATTCTTTTCCCAATATCAGTGATGATTTCCTGTGCAAGGAGGACATTTTTCACTATTGTTCTGCCTTTCACAAAAGCCAGCTTGTTCATGAGAGATTAGAGATGGGAGAATGGCCAACATCCTTTCGTGTATGATTCTCGAGAAGATCTTATTGATGAAATTACTAAGGCTTATTGGTCGCAAATCTGAGAATGTCTCTATCTCCTTCTTCTTTGGTATAAGGACCAGGTTTGTATGTGTTATGCTTTTCGGCAGTTGTCTTCCTGAGAAGAAAGCAGTGACCATGTTCTGTAAATCTTCTCCTATGATTTCCCAGCAGGATTGAAAGAAAGTGGCTGTGAATCCATCAGGACCTCCTGCACTATCTCTGTTCAGGCTGAAAACAGCTTGTTTGATTTCTTCCTTTGATGGAGTTCTGGTCAACTCTTCATTCTGTTGTGTGCCTATCACTTGCTGGATGTTTTCCAAAATTCTGAAATCTGTGGGAGTATTTCTTTCAGTGAATTTGTCCTTGTAGAAAGCAATGGCTTCTTCCTCTATGTGTTCCTGCTCTTCTAGCCAGATGCCATCTTTGTTTTGTATTCTTCTTAGCTGTAATCTTTTCCTTCTGCCATTAACTTGAGCATGGAAGAATTTTGTGTTTTTGTCCCCATCTTTAAACCAAGCCATTCCTGCTTTTTGTTTCCAGAATTGTTCTTCTATTGCTAGATGCCTGATCATCTCTTCTTGGACCCTTTGTAATCTTTCTCTGTTTTGTGCAGTAGGTCTATCTTCAAACTGTTTTTCGTGGACTAGTACTACTTCCTCCATGTTTGCTATATTCTGAAATATGTCTCCAAAAGTAGCTTTACTCCAAAGTGATAGTGCTTTCTTCAGTTTTTTAAGCTTGTAATTGAAGATGATGAATGGATCTCCATGAAAATCAGCTTGTCAATTCTCCCTTACTACAGCTTCAAAAGTAACCTGCTTGGTCCAGAAGTTGAGGAATTTGAAAGGCTTCTTGATTGTTTTTGGCTTCTGATCAAATTGCAAGAGCAGTGGGCTGTGGTCAGATCCAATTTCGAGGAGATGTGTGACTTCAATTGTTGGGAAGGCTTGTTGTAGCATTTGATTTGCTAAGCATCTGTCCAGCCTTTTAAAAATGCATTCTTCATCTGCTCTCCCATTCCACCAAGTGAAGATACTACCTTTGAAGCTGTTAGACAGCTGATGTTAATGCAGTGATTGAAGTCATCCACTTCATTGAAAGGAACAGGGAGGCCTCCATATTTCTTTTCCTGGTCACATATGACATTGAAGTCTCCTCCCACTATCCAAGGCCTTGTGATTGTTTGGGATAGATCATATATGGAATCCCATAATTCCACCATTTTTGTTGAAGTGCATTTGGCATATACAAGTGTGAGGATTAGTTCCATCTTTGTCACTGTGTGGAAAATCTTGAGGGTGAGTTGATGAATTGTGTCTGAAATCACTGTGATGTCATATGCATTATCCAGGAATGCCCATATTTTGTTGGACACATTTGCTATTGCTTGTGGCATGCCAATTATTCTCCTGTATTGTTCTAGCTTCCTGAGCTGCTGTTTTGGTTCCACGATGCCAATGAACTCAAAGTGATGCTTGTTATGAAGTGTGATCAGCCTTTCGAATGCTTGCATTGTGTTGACTGATCCTATGTTCCATATGATGGAATTCATTGTTTCCTGTTGAGGTATGTCAAAGCTCTTTTAGGTTGAGGCTTTGTTGATGAAGAGCTGCTATTATCTTTAGGTTGCTTCCTCTGGGGGTTCCCTTGTCCAGTTAATTTATTTGTTTGAACTGGTGATAGGTCTCCCTGTCTTGCTATATTTCTGATGTTCTGAATAGTGTTCTCATCATCCATGTCCTTTCCTATGATTTCTGTTCCTTCATTTCTTACTGATGTTATTGCTGAGAAGTTTCTGGGCCTGATGATTGCCTGCAATTGATTTCTTATTATTCCTTTCCTGAAGAGTGGATCTTAGTCCATTGGTCCTTTCTTTATTGTCAGGATTGGAGTTCCTTGATCTCGAATTGCACTTGTTAGTGATGTCAACTGTTTGTCCCTTAGTAGCTTATTTTCAGTATTGTCCTCAGTGTCTTCTTCTTCACTTTGCATTCCTTCTGGGAGTTCACCTTCTTCGGAGCATTCCTCTAACTGATCTGCCCATAACTTCCCTGGGATTTGCTCTGCTTGCCTGTATGCACTTGTTCCTACTGGCTCTGCAGATTTTATTCTGTTCTGGGCTCTGTTTTCCTCTAGACGGTGTTGTTGTGAAATATTTGCAAATTCAGGTTTATTGTAGAAGCTCCTCATAATCCATTGTGTGGTGGATTCTTTTGTCCTTTCTTTGTCACTGCTTAACTTTGCTGATGATGTAGCTGTTTTTTCTGGTGTTTCCATCTGACATTTGAGGTTGTGGAAGTGAGCTTCCTGACTGTTTGTGCAATTCTGTGGCTTGTATTTGATGTTGATCTCCTCCTAAATTGAGCTTGCTATCATGATTGATGAGTCATTTGCTTGGTTTTTCACTTCATCTAATATATGCACTGACTGGTCTTTGCTGCTGTTTGTTTCTGCATTGTTGTGCATGCTGGGAGTAGGATTTAGTGCTATGTTTCCTTTCCTCCTTGACATTGTCTCTGCTTTGCTTCCATCTGTTATTGAGTCATTGCTTTTTGTTGCTAGGGTGTTTAACTCTCTTTCTTCAGGCCTGCAGTTAACAGCATTTTTGGAATTGCCAGTTCTTGTTGTCATCAGTTGACTGTCATTGCTGTTGTTTGCCTTAGGTCTCAGATGCTTGTTTGAGTCAGAAGGGATTTTGCTGCTAGTTGTTGCATCACTATCCTGCTTGCTTGAGCTGGTGTTCAGTGCTGGAAATCCTGTTGTTTGGTCCCCTGTCCTAAATTGCTTACCTGTAGTATGATTCCTTGTTGTGCCTACTATTGCAGATTTTGTGTCCATTGCTGCAGTATTGCTTGTGTCACATTTCTCAGCCATTTTGTTGCCTTTTTTGCTGTTGTTTTCCAGGCTCTATGTGTTGAATTGGCTGCCTTGGTTGCTGATACTCTCAATATTCAAGTGATCATTTGGGTTGGCATTCCTTGTCAAGGTCATCTGTTCATTATTTTCTGCTGCTATTGTTTACTTTGGTTCACCATGACTTGTTGATGATCAGTGGTAAGCTGTTGTATTTATCTAATATTGATTAAGTAGTTGTGTGACGTTAATGACTACAATCTCTGTCTTGAACAGCCTATGTGATTAAGCTACTTAACCTTTATTCTGCTATAATTGTCATGCTTATCATGTTGTATTCTTTTGAGTTCTATTATTCAATACTTAGGTTTGTTGTTGTAATTTTCATGCTTATCATGCCATATTCTTTGAGTTCTGTTTAGGGTTGTCGTTGCAGTCTTCATGCTTGTCATGCCATATCTTTTTGAATTCTATCATTCTATACCTGGGTTTGTTGTTAAATGATTCTAGTAGCTAGAAGATACATGAAAATATATAGTGTGACCATGTCCATTGCTGCAGTATTGCTTGTGTCACATTTCTCAGCCATTTTGTTGCCTTTTTTGCTGGTGTTTTCCAGGCTCTGTGTGTTGAATTGGCTGACTTGGTTGCTGATACTCTCAATATTCAAGTGATCATTTGGGTTGGCATTCCTTGTCAAGGTCATCTGTTCATTATTTTCTGTCTGTAATTGTTTACTTTGGTTCACCATGACTTGTTGATGATCTGTGGTAAGCTGTTGTATTTATCTAACGTTGATTAAGTAGTTGTGTGACGTTAATGACTTCAATCTCTGTCTTGAATAGCCTATGTGATTAAGCTACTTAACCTTTATTCTGCTATAATTTTCATGCTTATCATGTTGTATTCTTTTGAGTTCTATTATTCAATATTTAGGTTTGCTGTTGTAATTTTCATGCTTATCATGCCATATTCTTTGAGTTCTGTTTAGGGTTGTCGTTGCATTCTTTATGCTTGTCATGCCATATCTTTTTGAATTCTATCATTCTATACCTGGGTTTGTTGTTAAATGATTCTAGTAGCTAGAACTTACATGAAAATATATAGTGTGACCATGCTTGGTCAAGGCTTGTGAAGTCTAAGTATTCAAAATGCTTTCCTTTCTTCACATAAATGCTTGCTAACCCTTAAGTATTCTTTGAGTCCTCTTTATGAATACTTCACATCCGTGTCTAACTATTAGTTGCAAACAGTCCTAGTAGGATGAACTTTCCTGTGAACATCAATGGTATTTGTTGTGAACATCAAATCTTTTATGAGTCATATTATAATTGTGCCTGTTGTGGTTGAGTGTTAATTGTTTCTGCAATTCGAATATGGCTCTACCATGTTTAGTTATTCAACCTAGCCTGTATAGCTAATTAAAGTCTGTTTAGTATGACGTTTCCCCTATTCTAACCCCCTAATGATACTGATAACCTGATTCTGTAACGTTTAAGACTTATATTATCTTGTGAGGTCATAATCTTGATTGAAATCTCTGTATGTGTGGGAGTTTGGTACGAACCTTTGTTTATCCCTCATGGCTTCATATTTTGAACATTGTTTTGAAATTATATTCAGTTCTTCCTTTACCCTGTCATTCTGGATTGAATCTGGTATAAGAGAAACCTTTTATTCTTACTAATTGAGTGCAATAACTTGCCTGTATTCATTGTCTAAATCTGTACTAAGGATCTCAAGGGATTCAAGTAATGTTATTAACCTAGACATATGCATATGATAGTGTCTGGTGTCAAACTAATCTGTGATCAATGTTGAGGCATTAGTATTTGTATCCCAAAGCTGTTGCAACTCTAAACTATGTGCTACTTATCTATCTCTGAGATGTTTGATTCAGTTGTATGTTTCTTTAGCAAAATCAAGATGATGTTCCTGCCTATGTGTGTATTTGGAATTAAAGCCTCATGTCTGTCTAGTATGTTAATCATGCGAATTTCATATATATGAATAGGTATGTAGTATTATTATTCTAATGACCTTCTCTTTTCTTTTTTTTTGACATGTATAATGATTTGGGCCTGCAGAGTTCTCTAAGAATTCAGGCCCAAGTCCAGCCCTACTATGTCTCAGAAGGTTCAAAGTCAGCTTTTGCTCGTCCCATTACTGCTGGGCCTGCTTATTTGAGGCCAAACCCCCAGAGTCCTTTCTTTCCCTTCGCTACTTTATTTACTGCTTTTGTTATATTTTACAGTTTTACTATGTCGCTACTCCTTACTGTGTTCATTTTTTTCTGCCTCACACATATATGACAATTGTATATTGGATTGAATACTTTATTTTATCTTTTGACTCACATAAAATAACTTAGGCAAGCCTTAAAGAACCTAGGATTAAAAAGAGCATTAGTTAGTAATTAATTTTATATCCTCTAGTCATGAACTGTTATTAACTTATTACGCTTTGCTAACTCTTTCCTTAAAGATTTTTGATGCCCAAGGCTTAACAAAGGCAACAGTCTTTCTTTCAAAAGGAAAACCAGAATTGTCACGAGTTTAAATTTTTCAAATAGGAATCAACTATTTCGAAAAGATTAAAGCATTGCCCCCCAAAAAACAAAGGCTCTCGACCAGTTTTCGATCTAAAACAAAGGTATATCATAGGATCATTTCATAACACTTTCACCACATTAGAATAATATGAACTTCCATGATTTAGGAGACAAAGTGCTTTAACTTAGCTTCCATTTTACACATTTTATGCAAACAAATCTTCCAAAGTTCTTTTCAAGTTTATATATACTAACACTAATTTCCTAAAGGCTTTTCTTTAAATCCATCCCCTTTAAACCATACTCTTCCCTTATAGATATTATGCCTAATATGGTAAGTTATACTCTTTTGAACACTAGTTAAGGCATAGTAAAAATAATTAGTCATAAATCTAGTCTAAGTCCTATGGAGCTACCTCAGGTAGATTTTAAGAGGTGCCTAACACCTTCCCCTTAGAAGAACAAGAACCCTTACCCATAATCTCACTTGTTAGCAGACTAATAAAGGATATAACCTTTAGTAATAGGTACCCTAGTATACCTTTAATATTAGACGACTCTCTTTCATCAATAACAGAGGAACCACAAGCTGAATCTTGTTTTGACTAGTGCAAAATAGGGTGCAACAATCCTGGCCTGCCGTATCTGCGACCATTAATCAATTTCTGCGGGTCCGCTTCTACGCTCCTACTCACACTTATTTGAGTCCGCTCCTGCGGAAGATTCGCATCTGCGGTTCCCTGCCCTTCAAGTGCAAAATCCGCTTCTGCGAAATAACCATCGCAGAAGCGACTTCAGTTCTGCAGAACCTTTGCTCAGACCTGCGAAAATCCCTAAGCCAAGCCCCCTTCTGCACCTGCGACCCTCCTACCGCACCTACGGCTTGACATCTGCAGCCAAGCCCACCACAGATGCGATTACACTAGCAACCAAAATGTTCAGCAATGCATTAAGTCCAACTCTTGATCCGTTAACCATCTGTAATTCACCCTCAACCAAACATACCAACCGGTCCTAAAATACGATACGAACTTAGTCGAAGCCTCAAATCACATAAAAAAATATTGAAATCACGAATTGCACCCTGCTTCAAGCCTAATGAACTAAGGAACTTCCAATTTCTAAAACAAATGGCGAATCATGCCAAACCAAGTCCGATTGACATCAAATTTTGCATACAAGTTGTAAATGACACAACGGACCTACTCCAACTTTCGAAACCAAAATTCGAACCCGATACCCACAAAGTCAACTCTCTGTCAAAATCTCTTAACCTTCGAAACCTTCAACTTTCCAACTTTCGCCAAAAAGCATCAAACCAATCTACCGACCTCCAAATTAACATCCCAACATATGTCTAAGTCCAAAATCACCATACGAAGCTATTGGAACCATCAAAACCTCGTTCCGGAGTCGTCTACACCCAAGTCAAACTTTGGTCAACCCTTTCAACTTAACCTTCCAACCTTGGGACTATGTGTCCCAATCCACTTCGAAACCTCTCCGGAACCAAACCAACCACCGGCAAATCACATAACTACAAGTAAACATAGAATAAGCAATAAACAGGGGAACGTGGCTACAATGTACAAGACGACCGGCTGGGTCGTCACAATTAGACAAGAAAAATCATCTGTGCACAAAGGCTAAAATCTGCTCTTATTCTATAAAACTATTATCTCTCTCTTTTACTCATATTACTGGTTTTAGAGAAGCTAAATCCATAGCCAGACTTGTATTTTCTTCAAGTTATTTTGATAATATTATTTCTGTTCTTATTTATTTTATATTCTTGGATCAATTAATTAATGTATCTATAAACTTCGTTATAAATTCAATTGTATCGTTTTACGGATAAACTTCGTGTTTAAAAACATCGAGCATCATTAATTAATCTCTAAATTTTCACCCTTATTAGATCATCACGAAATCTCCAAACTTCTAGTGAAATCATCAATAATTCCTTTAGGATAACAGGAATAAGTGATTTCCTGTAATGCCATTTGCCTGCAAAATAATTATTTTCCCATAAAACGGTAAAGTTGAATTTATAGCGTGATTTATAGACAAACAAATCGATTTGATTCCAAAATGATAAATAAATCAAGTGAAAAGTGTAAGAATACAAGACTTAGCGCTAAAATCGAGATAAATAGCAGATAGCCTGATTCCGAAAGTAGAGCTTCCGAAAGCAGCAATATGAACAACGTTAGACATAATATAAAGTATTATTTAGCTTGAGAATAATGTGCAGCATAAGTTTTTCCAGAAATTTCGTATATTACGATAGTTGTTGAAGTCACTATTTATAGCTACACCTAGGGAATAAGGTCATATGATCAAGCCCTCTTAGATGACAATAATGAGGGTCATTGATGAATTCGAAATGGTAGGCCATGAATGAATGCCAAAATTCTTTGCAACGGCTATGTATTTAATACTGAAGAATATTCTTCATTAAATATCATCTTGTGACAAATATTCATTTACTTCAATTGACTATGTTCCCTTCGAGATCTACCCGGTGCCAATGAAGTTGTTGTCCTCGGTTTTGGTTTTCACTCGCTTCATTTTTCGTCTACCCCTGATTCACGTATCACGCTATCATTCGAGCATTTAATATAAACCGATTTTACCTTATACAACAATAGTATTTGATAAATGGGGAAAAAGAAGAATACGCAATTTTTTTTTTCTTTTCTTCAAAATAAGGAAAAAAAATAGATAGAGAATTTTTATATAGTGGCAATTTAAGATGATAAGGCGGGGATTATAAGAGCTGTGAAATGACAGTATTAGCTAGGAGCCACTAAAAAGCATTATTGTAACAGTAATAGAATGTTAAAGTACAATTTATGGAAATTGAAGTTAATTATGCCGTATAAAAAGTTACTTGTATACATATAAATAATTGCTTATGTGAAAAGAGAAAGTAGTAGTAAAAGATTTGAATATAATTTGAGAGGAGTTTTTATTTGTATTTGCATGAAAGGCAGGCAGAAGCAAAAGGAGGAGAGGGTAAGTAAGGGACATGTGTGCAGATATGCAGGCATTGAAAGATCAATTTTTGCCATAACTTTCTCATTAAATGCTTTCACCTACATTACAGTGACGCTTATTTTGAGGCATTTAATGCTCTCTGTCTGTCTTCCTCTTTCTCTTTCTCATTTGCTCTTCAGTCTTCACCAACAATAACAATAACATCCATCACCACCCATCAGGACCTTAGACCCCCGACTCTCTAACCACCCATAGCTTGACATAATCGTTTCAACTTACAGAATGAGCAGATGATATTGGAGAGTTTCAAGTATATTTCTTGAATTGAAAAATATTTGCAGCTGCTTCTTGACAGGGTAAGGGATCTTGACTAAGGAAAGCCGAGTTGCAGAGTAGGAGAGGGTATAATTATATATTGAGTAGGTTTTTGGCTGTAAAGTTGTATTTTTTTTGGGCTCTTGTCATCCATGGTTTGTCTCAACCATAAACACTATTTGGTTTTATTTGTTGTTAAGTTTGGCTGTAATCGGCACTTGTAAGTCCTGTCTGGTAGTAATGTGGAAATACAGATACGCTTTTGTGTTCCTAGTGGTTATATGGGGGAAAGTTTCAGGGTTGGGATCAATGTCTTCAATTGCCATATCTTATGGTGAATATGGTTCTGTGTTTTGCGGCTTAAAGTCGGATGGGTCTCATTTAGTGAGCTGCTATGGCTCCAGTTCTGCTATAATCTATTCAGCTCCTGTTCATTTCCCTTTTATTGGTCTAACTGCTGGGAATGGCTTTGTGTGTGGGCTTCTGATGGATTCCTCCCAGCCTTATTGTTGGGGAAGAAGCAGTTTTGTCCAAATGGGAGTGCCTCAGCCCATTATCAAAGGCTCCCAATACTTAGAAATTTCGGCTGGTGAAAATCACTTGTGTGGATTAAGGAAACCCTTAATGGGGAACCGCAGGAACACTTCCTTGGTGGACTGCTGGGGTTATAACATGACAAGAAACAATGAGTTTGAGGGTCAGATCCACTCTATTTCTGCTGGCTCAGAGTTCAATTGTGCTTTGTTCTCTCTCAACAGAAGTGTTTTCTGCTGGGGTGACGAGACTAGCAGCCAGGTTATTAGCCTAGCACCAAAAGATTTGAGATTTATCAAGATTGCAGCTGGGGGATATCATGTCTGTGGGATCCTAGAGGGGGTAAACGCTCAAGTGCATTGCTGGGGAAGGAGCTTGAACCTTGAACAAGAATTCTCTGCCGCTCAACTCAATATCGAACTGACCCCTAACGATCCAATTCTTTCCGTTGTTAGTGGTAAGTTTCATGCTTGTGGGATTAAGAGCTATGATCGGGGAGTTGCTTGCTGGGGTTACAGCGTCGAGAAAAGCACACCACCTCCTAGTGGAATTAGGCTTTATGAGATAGCAGCTGGTGATTACTTCACTTGTGGAATCCTGGCGGAAATTTCGCTCTTGCCTGTTTGTTGGGGCTATGGCTTTCCCTCATCTCTACCACTGGCTGTTTCTCCTGGAGTCTGCAAGCCTAGGCCTTGTGCTTCTGGCTTCTATGAGTTTAACAATGGAAGTGCAGCTTGCAAGTCTCCCGATTCTCGCATTTGCCTTCCCTGCACCAATGGCTGCCCTGCTGAAATGTATCAACAGGTTGAATGCACTTCATCTACTGACAGACGGTGCAGGTATAATTGTTCAAGTTGTACCTCTGCTGACTGCTTTTCAAGCTGTTCCAGTGCAATTTCTGGAAAGAAGAACTCTAAATTTTGGTCACTCCAGTTGCCAGTCATCGTTGCTGAGGTTGCATTTGCATTATTCTTGGTGAGTGTTGTATCTCTGACTTCGATTGTGTATGTTCGATACAAGTTAAGGAACTGTAGATGCTCAGGGAAAGGTCTTAGTCCTAGGAAGAATATAGCCAATGGTCCTTTCCTAAAGGAAACTGCTAAAGATAGGCCAGATCTGGATGATCTTAAGATAAGGAGAGCTCAGATGTTTACTTATGAAGAGCTTGAGACAGCAACTGGGGGATTCAAAGAAGAATCACAAGTTGGAAAGGGTAGTTTTTCGTGTGTGTTCAAGGGGGTTTTGAAGGACGGTACTGCGGTTGCTGTCAAGAGAGCTATAATGTCTTCTGATATGAAGAAAAATTCAAAGGAGTTCCACACTGAGCTAGACTTGCTGTCCAGGTTAAATCATGCTCATTTGCTCAATTTGCTAGGTTATTGTGAAGAAGCTGGTGAAAGACTGCTAGTATATGAGTACATGGCTAATGGCTCCTTGCATCAACATCTACATGGGAAGAACAAGACCGTGAAGGAGCAATTAGATTGGATAAGAAGGGTAACCATTGCAGTCCAAGCTGCTCGGGGAATCGAATATTTGCATGGTTACGCATGTCCACCTGTGATTCACAGAGATATCAAGTCCTCAAACATCCTTATAGATGAAGAACACAATGCTCGAGTTGCTGATTTTGGCCTTTCCTTGCTTGGACCTGCTAATAGCAGTTCTCCATTAGCTGAGTTACCAGCAGGGACGCTAGGGTACCTTGATCCCGAGTACTACCGACTACATTACCTTACAACCAAATCTGATGTCTATAGCTTTGGCGTTTTGCTTTTAGAAATTCTCAGTGGTCGGAAAGCCATTGACATGCAATATGATGAAGGCAACATAGTCGAGTGGGCAGTCCCATTAATCAAAGCTGGTGATATTCAGGCAATCCTAGATCCAGTCTTGAAACCGCCTTCTGATGTTGAAGCTCTAAGAAGAATTGCTACTATAGCCAGCAAATGCGTGAGGATGAGAGGGAAGGAGAGGCCATCCATGGACAAAGTCACGACAGCTTTGGAGCGAGCGCTTGCTCAATTGATGGGTAGTCCAAGCAATGATCAGCCTATCTTGCCAACGGAGGTTGTTCTAGGAAGCAGCAGATTGCACAAGAAGTCCTCTTCAAATCGGTCAACCTCAGAAACAACAGATGTTGCGGAAACTGAGGATCAGAGATTTGAATTCAGGGCTCCTTCATGGATCACTTTCCCAAGTGTTGCGTCATCTCAGAGGAGAAAGTCTTCAGTATCGGATGCAGACGTTGAAGCAAAGAATTTAGAAACTAGGAACGTCTACGGAAATGGCATTGTGCCTGGGGTTTGTGACGGATTGAGAAGTTTAGAAGAAGAAATTGGACCAGCTTCTCCTCAGGAACACTTGTTCTTGAAACACAACTTCTGATTAACATAACAACAAGTAAAAGGAAGTGCTCTTCGTTTTAGGTTGATGCTTATTTTCTTAAGCGAAGAGATGTACAGAAGCAAAGGGAAATATTGTGATTTCTTGATAAATAGAACCCCTGTGACCAAGAATTCCCTGTGCACCACCATTGGCAATGAGCTCTGGATGTTTGATCATGTAATTTGTAATTTCTTCTCTCTCTTTGTTGCATTCAATTATAATAATTGATGTTTTCTTGGTAAACTAGAGTTCATCATATCATGGAGGTGTACTCCCCTATTCTAATCTTCGCCAATCTACAATGGACAAAAGAGTGCAGTCTTTTTCCATGAAAAATGTAAAATGTTTTTAAAAGGTCATAAATATGTGAATATATTATAAGTAGGATATACACGATTAAAGTGTAAAGTGAGAAAAAATCCAGTTTGAAATTAAATTTTGTGACAATCTTTAAATTTCGGGGATTTACAGTTGTGTCCTATATTTGTGCTACCTTTTAATCTGTACTTCATTTTTACAAATTATTGAATTTGTAGCCAGTTGACAAACAATATGTAATAATATGACAATAATACCCCTGACCAAAGATATAAAACCTCCATAAGGCATTGATCGCGTGATCTGCTACCTGAGTCGTCAAAGATCTCCTCCATCTCTCGTCAAAGGTCTCCTCTCAAGTTTTTCATCGCGCCAGCTTTATTAAAAAATCGAAAACTTGAACTAGATTCATAAAAAACTTAGGATTCAAAATTATAGACGCATTGTAATTGCAATTCATCTTCAGATTTCGCATTAGTTTCTGCAACTAATTGAGCTTCATGATATATGTTTGTGCAATTATTTTAATAATTCGTATTGTTTTTTTAACTGTTGAACTTGATAGGCGAGATTTGATTTCAATTCACGTCTATAGAAATTTCTTATAATTTTATGCTACTTACAGTCATTTACAATCATATTTAGTTGTCTTCACTTATAGATCTTAAAAAAGTTTTGAAAACTTCACATTTAACTCATTAAAATTGTCGAATATTCAAAAAAGTATTTCAAGAGAACTTCAGCCTAAAAATTCTGAAGCTTCAAAGATATAAGCTAAAACGTCATGCTGATATAGCATGAAGTTGTTTCACGTTGATATAGGCTGATAGGAAATTTAAGCCTAAATAAGTAGTATTTTCTAGAAAACATTAGCCTAAAAGGTCTAAAGCTTCAAAGATACTAAAACTTCATGCTGATATAGCATGAAGTTGCTTCACGCTGATATAGGCTGACAGGAAACTTCAGCCTAAATGAGTAGTGTTTTCCAGAAAACTTCAGCCTAAAGGTCTGAAGATTCAAAGATATATAAATTAAAACGTCATGCTAATATAGCATGTTTCATGTGATATAGGCTGACAGGAAACTTTAGCCTAAAAGGAGTAGTGTTTTCCAGAAAACTTCAGCCTAAAAAGTCTGAAGCTTCAAAGATATAGAAAGCGGACTTCAGACATATATTAAAAAAGATAGCTGAAGTTTTCTAATTTTTTCTTTTTTGACTTTTAATTAGAACCGCCCATCTGTAAAGTTAAAGGGCACTTAGGACTTTTTGTTAATAGCTTTTTCTTGTATAAATAGAAGAAGGAAGAGACGGAGGAAGCAAGCCCAACAGAAGCCTTCACGGGCAAAAAACATTTCCTCACTTCTCTCTTATCTCACTGACCCCTCTCTTTGTACAAAAATATATATTTAAGAAATAAACTACTTTGTTCATACATGGAGCATATATCACAAACTACTTCAGATACTACACAGGAAAATCTACCTACAGAGGTATGTTCATTTATCATTATGAATAGCTAAACTTTTATATTCCTGATAATCTCTTAAATGTTAGATTAGTTTAATCATGTTATAGTATTGTTTTACTGAACATTTTTAGTAAGTTTGCCATATGAGTAAGTAGGCTGAGAGTAGTCAAGCCCAGGCTATGCCGTCCTAAGGTGGAAACCGAAAAAGGCAAGGAGGCCGTGTTAAGGGGAGTACACAGTGTTGAGGCGCTGCTAGGGTAGATGATTGAAGCCGAAAAAAGTATGGTAGTGACTAAACGAAATGTTCAGAATAACTTTAATATAAGATGATAAAACTGGCATAACATATATAGAGATTAGAGGGAATAAATGTTTAGAATTAATGAAAATGATGAATACTTATTTGCTAGATAACAATCAACAATATAAGATACTGGTACTATATCTACTTAGAAAACTTAATAATGATATTAAAGAAAAAATATTTGACTTATTAATTATGGAAGAAATAATAGAATCTACCGAACAACAATGGTATGATTTTGACATACTACATAATATAGATTTATATGACTCAGATATCTATTCAGATTAATGATAAATCAAGAATATTTAGAACGTTGGATAAAAACTATGAAAAATCTAGATTTATTAGAAAATTACTTATAGACAATATAACAAGTTATATTAGAACACAAGACATAGAATACTTAGATTTTATTAACGAAAACATTAAAGAAATGAAGAGATTAATACCACTAAAACATGAATACCATGAAAAAGCCTTCCCAAAAAATTAGTAGATAATAAAATGAATTCTGCACCCCCGACATTGGTCTCAATAAACTATTTGAAAAACCATATACTACAATACCAAAAAATCCAGTAACCATACAACCCCAAACTACTACCTACTCAGAGAGCTTGAACCAAACCAAAAAGACATACAACCATATATCTCGTACCTATATAGACAATATGCATAAACTACAAACATTCTTAAACCTAAACCCCAGATCCAGAAATACTACTAACCCAGAAAGAGATTACATCACCTCACATTT
>MCJB01024704.1:0-13721 GCA_002018475.1 Nicotiana obtusifolia
CCCACCCCCGCGTATTTGGTCCAATTCTAACCGATCCGGACTGGTCCGGGCCGATTTCCGGTCCCAAACCGGACCGTTAGCCACCCCTACTTTCAACTGATCGAACGTCACTATTGTCAATTTCTTTTTTCTCGTTTTCTTTCTCGGAGGCCGGAGCTCTCTTTACCTTTTTCAACAACCTTATTGGATATTACAGATTATGGTCTTTCTGTTGACTGATTAGAAACCTCATCACCTAGTCATATTAAACGTGTTACGTGCTACTATACGTTGGCCATTCATATACTAACAAGTTATAAATGCTGTCTAAATATGCAGGTATACGGGTAAACTCGGGGTCTGCATACACCTCGAGTTCTTGGTGAGACAAATGAAGTAAAAAAAATGATTGAATGAGATAGAGATCGAATCCGAGAACTCTTTGAATCGAGGCTGAAACGGGGTACTCGTCGCTGGGCCTAATGGTGCCCCCCCCCCCCTCCCCCAAACCTGGAACAAGCTCCGAGACCTCGGAAAGCATTACAAACGGTTGCACATGACTAACAGAGGGCCGTGATATATGCGCCCAATCGGATATCACGGCGCGGATCTCGCTCGATGTCGGTAGTGTATCAGTAATTGGCATACAAGGAGAATTTTTACTTTTTTTAGAATTTTACTAGAGGTAAAACTCCCCTACTATATAAAGGGGAAGTTTTTTATTCAATAGACACACTGTAACACGCATATCAAGACAATATAAACTTATTTCTCTACTTCTATCTATTGAAAGGTCCTTCATTTAATCATAGTTCTTCATATACGTTGGGCTTCGAATCGAGGTTCTGGTCAAAGGCAAAATCATTATTCAACTTATATTCAAACTCGGACTCAATACCACAACTGGTTTGGTTGTTTATTTTATCTTCAATACGTTTATCTAATATTCTTGATCACTTATGTTGAATTAATCCACACATCCTTAAAACCGCGTATAAATTCAATTGCTATCCGTTTTAAAAGGTAAATAGTTTAGCGTCCACCGTGGGGCTAAGGGTAATAGCAGTAATTTGATACAAATTTCCATAACACATCCTATTTTACGCTTGTTCTTTAAGGTATCAATTTCAAGTCACCTTAAAAATGTCAAACTCTTAGTGTGCTCACTTGAATGTGAGGCTGAATCTGGCCATCATGGCGAAAAAAACAACCTGGTGCCTAGCAATGAGGTGCCCCCTGTTGATCCCAACAGAGTCCCAGCCGCCGATCCAATCAACACCAATTCACGGATTGCTATCGACGCCCACCTGCCAATTGACCCCGAGAATAGCATTTGTGGAGTCCCTTGACCAACAGTTCGAGAAACACCCGAAGACGAAGGTGATGGGACAAACCTGTGACTAATCTTCGAAATGTTGCAGGCTCAACAGGCGGTGATAGAACAGTTACAGAATCAGGGCCACCCTCCCGTTAGGGTCGAGCCCGAACGGTCCCGGGAGAATACTCGAAAAAATGAACAGACCACCGAGAGGTCGGATGAAGCTGAGCCTAGGGCTAACCCCGAGATAATGAAAATACTTGAAGCATTGACGAAGCAGGTGGAATCAGGTGAGAAGTAAATTGAGGTGAACGACAAAAAGGTAGAGACATATAACTCCAGGGTCGACACAATCCCGGGAGCACCTCCGATATTAAAAGAGCCGGATTTCAAGAAGTTATCCAAAAGCCTTTCCCTCCGAGCGCCGCAACGAAGCCGATACCGAAAAGATTTCGTATGCCTGATATCCCAAAGTACAACAAAACCACGGATCCAAACAAGCATGTGACCTCCTATACGTGTGCCATCAAGGGAAACGACTTGGAAGATGACGAAATCGAGTCGGTGCTACTAAAGAAGTTCGGGGAAACTCTATCAAAAGGAGCAATGATATGGTATCACAACTTACCCCCAAATTCTATTGATTCGTTTGCTATGCTTGCAGATGCATTTGTGAAGGCTCATGTTGGGGCCATCAAGGTCGAGACTAGGAAATCGAGCATTTTCAAAGTTAAACAAAGAGATAACGAGATGCTCAGGGAGTTCGTGTCGAGGTTTCAGATGGAACGAATGGGCCTACCTCCAGTTTCCGACGATTGGGCCGTTCAGGCATTCAATCAAGGACTTAACCGCCAAAGCTCCTTGCTTCGCGGCAGCTAAAACAAAATTTGGTGGAGTATCCGGCGATAACTTGGCCGATCTCCAAAACAAACACCAAGGATGACCAACTCGGAGCCCTTTCTGGGTCCCGTTAGAGTAGACGCCGGGTCTAAGAGAGTCGTCGATCATGAACCAAAATCGATCCGAGACCGGTATCAACCATACATCGGAGATCGAAAGGGAAACAGGTTCGGGCCTCACCCTACGATGAGTGAAAGGAGAAGCGATCGAGGGCCCAGTAGCCGAGGTCTAGTGAGCAAAAATGGTTTTGAAAGGCTAATCGGGGCCAGGGAGGCACCAAGCTTGTCAGAATATAACTTCAGCGTCGATGCTGCCAGTATCGTACCAGCCATCGGGCACATCAAGGATACCAAGTGGCCTCGACTATTGCAGTCAAACCTTACCCAGAGAGACCCTAACTTGATGTGTAAGTATCATGGAACTCATGGACACTAGACCGAGGATTGTCGGCAATTGAGAGAAGAAGTTGCCCAGTTGTTTAATAACGGGCACTTACGAGAATTTCTTAGTGATCTAGCCAAGAACCACTTCAGAAACAGGGACGCCAGCAAACAGACCGAACAGGAGGAACCTCAACACATCATCAACATGATCATTAGAGAGGTTGATGTCCCTCAACGGCCGGTGATAAAACGCACTAAAGTATATATCACCAGGGAAAAATGCACTCGAGATTATATCTTGGAGGGGACCATTTTGTTCAACGACGAGGATGCCGAGGGAATCGTGCAACCTCATAATGACACACTGGTAATATCTGTACTTATCATTAAAACTCGAGTTAAACGTGTGTTGATTGATCTAGGTAGCTCGGCCAACATCATCAGATCGAGGGTCGTAGAGCAGTTGGGGTTACAAGATCAAATAGTGCCAGCAATTCGGGTGTTGAACGGATTTAACATAGCATGCAAAACCACTAAAGGGGAGATAACCCTACTAGTGAACACCGCTGGGACCATCCAGGAAACAAAGTTTCTATATGATCGAAGGGGATATGAGATATAATGATCTATTAGAAAGACCATGGGTTCACAACACGAGGGCGGTTCCTTCGACCTTGCACCAGGCGTTGAAGTTCCCAAAACCAGGAGGAATCAAGACGGTATATAGAGAACAGTCGGCTGCAAAAGAGATGTTCGTAGTTGACGAGTACTCCCGATAGCTGTCGTTTCGACATTAAAGAGCACGGAGCCGACTAGAAAGGCCGAAGTTAAATAAAAATCACCAATGCTGGTCCCGATCGGATCGGAGGAACGAGGAGTCGATAAGGACGATGAGTACGGAGTTTCGAGATCATTCATAGCTCATGATGATACCGATGCCACCAAATTAATGATTGAAGAATTGGAGCAAGTCACATTGATCGAACAACTGCAGGATCGAAAGGCATACCTGGGCACGGGGTTAACCCCCGAGCTTAGGAAAAAACTCATTAATTTTCTTAAAACTAACTTAGCTTGTTTTGCTTGGTCCCATATTGACATGACATAGATTCCGCCGGAGGTGACCACTCATAAGCTGAGCTTGGACCTGAAGTTCCACCCGGTTAAGTAGAAGAGGAGACCTCAATCCGAGGTCAAACATGCATTCATCAAGGACGAGATATCTAAACTCCTTAAAATAGGGTCCATTCAGGAAGTTAAGTACCCGGTCTGGTTAGCTAACGTAGTGGTAGTCCTTAAAAAAGGAAATGAGCTAAGAATGTGTGTGGATTACAAATACTTGAATAAGGTGTATCCTAAGGACTCTTTCCTTCGCCTAACATCAATCGCATGATCGACGCGATGGCCGGGCACGAGATACTCAGCTTTCTCGATGCCTATTCGGGGTACAACCAAATTCGGATGGATCCGGGAGATCAAGAAAAGACTTTTTTTATCACTAAATTCGGCACCTATTGATACAATGTAATGCCATTCGAATTAAAAAATGTCGGTGCCGCCTATCAATGCCTAGTAAATCGGATGTTCGAAGAACAAATAGGAAAATAATGGTAGTTTATATTGATGATATGTTAGTCAAGTCCTTGCGAGCAGAGGACCATTTGAAACATTTGCAGGAAACCTCCGACATATTGAAGAAATACAATATGAAGTTGAACCCGAAGAAGTGCGCATTCGGGGTCGGATCGAAACAATTCTCCGGGTTCATGGTATCCAATCGGGGAATCGAGATCAATCCAGACAAAATCAAAGTCATAGAAGACATCACCGTGGTGGACAACATTAAGGCTATTCAGAGGCTGACCGGGCGCATAGCCGCCCTGGGTTGGTTCATATCGAGATCCTCAGAAAAAAGCCATCGTTTCTTCTCGCTACTAAAGAAGAAGAAGAATTTTTCCTGGACCCCCAAATGCCAACAAGATTTGGAAGAACTCAAACAGTATCTATCAAGTCCGCCCCTGCTGCACACTCCGAAGGTGGACGAACAACTGTACCTTTACTTGGCGATCTCCGAGGTGGCGGTAAGTGGATTCTTAGTTCGGGAAGAGGATGGTACGCAATTTCTTATTTTCTTTGTCAGTAGAACTCCAGGCGAGGCCGAAACAAGGTATCCTCAGCTGAAAAAATTGGCGCCCGCTCTGCCAAGCTCCTCCAGAAAGTTAAAACCATACTTTCAATGCCACCCCATATGCGCCGTAACCTCATACCCACTAAGGAACATCATGCACAAACTCGAGCTCTCGGGCTGGTTGGCCAAATGGGCCGTCGAAATCAGCAGGTACGATATCGAATATCGACCTCGAAGCGCCATCAAATCTCAGATTTTGGCATACTTCGTGGCTGACTTTACGCCGGCCTTAATAACCGAAGTCAAGAAGGAATTATTGTTAACCTCGGGGACTACCTCGGGAATTTGGACCCTTTTTACGGCGGTGCCTCGAACGCAAAAGGGTTGGGCTTGGCAGCGTGTTGAAACCACCTATGTGAAATATAGTTAGGCAGTGTATTAGAACTGCGAAATTGACTAACAATGAGGCCGAGTATGAGGCCATAATGGCAGGTCTCAAATTGGCTAAAAGCCTCGGGGCCGAGGTGATCGCAACTAAGTGCGACTCCCTCCTCGCGTTGAATCAAGTTAATGGGACGTTTTAAGTGAAAGAGGAATAAATGCAAAGATACTTAGACAAGTTACAGGTAACAATGCATCAATTTAGGGAATGGACTTTGCAACACGTGCCCCGAGATTAGAATAGTGAGGCCGATGCCTTGGCTAACTTGGGTTCGTCAGTCAATGTCGGTGAATTCAGTTCAGGAACGGTAGTGCAACTCATGAAGTCGGAGATAGAAGAAGGCCACGACGAAGTAAATTCGACAAGTTTAACTTGGGATTGGAGGAACAAATACATAGACTACTTGAAGACCGGAAAATTGTCTTCGGATCCCAAAGAATCAAGGGCCCTACGTACCAAGGCTGCCAAATTTAGCTTGGTCGAAGGGACTTTGTTCATAAGAACATTCGACGTCCTGCTAGCCATATGCTTAAGGCCGGGAGATACTGAATATGCCTTGAGAGAAGTTCACGAAGGCACTTGCAGGAACCATTTGTGGGCGGAATGTGACGATCCGGCCAGTCATCTCATGAGTTACCGCTCTGTTTCCCCCCGTTTCTGCTTCATTATGCTTCGTTATCCGTGTTTTATGTGATCGAGTTGAGTAGTTTGCGTTCGGAGTGGATTTGGTAAGAAATGAGACACCTAGTCTCTGTTAAGAAGGTTTAAGTTGGAAAAGTCAACCGGATGTTGACTTATGAGTTAGAGGGCTCGGATGTGAGTTCCGATGGTTCGGTTAGCTTCGGAAGGTGATTTATGACTTAGGAGTGTGATAGGAAATTGGTTTTGGAGGTCCGGTGTAGAATTAGGCTTGAATTGGTGGAGTTAGTATTTTGGCGATTTCCGGTTGTTACGCGAGATTTTGATCCGAGGGTCGGAATGGAATTCTGAGAGTTGCTATAGCTTCGTATTGTGATTTTGGACTTAGGCGTATGTCCGTATTTGAAATTGGAAGACCGTAGGACAATTCAACGCATTTTGGCAAATGTTGGAAAATGGAAGATTTTTGGAAAGTTTGACCGAGGAGTTGACTTTTTGATATCGGGGTCGGAATCCAGTTCTGAAAATCTTCATAGGTACGTTATGTCATTTATGACTTGTCTGCAAAATTTGAGGTCAATCGGACTCGATTTGATAGGTTTCGGCATCGAATGTAGAAGTTGGAATTTATTAGTTTCATTAGGCTTGAATTGGGGTATCATTCGTGTTTTTAGCGTTGTTGGATGTGATTTGAGGCCTCGACTAAGTCCGTAATATGTTTTAGGACTTGTTGATATATCCGGACGGGTCCCGAATGACTCTGGTGCGTTTCGGAGTAGTTTCGGACCATTTCTATCCATTTTTTAACTGCTAGTGCATCCCAGAAATTTCTGCTGCATAAAGCTTAATTTGGGAGCTTATATCTTGCAATCTATAAGGAATTTGGAAATTATTAAAACATAGAAGTTGTAGCCCTTTGTGTCTAGTTTCAGGAAATATAAACCATTCATCATTTGGACATATATACAGGAAGTTATGATAGATTAACCTAAGCCTGGTACTGCTGTTGTTTTCCAGGCAGTGTGCATAGCAGAAATTTCTTCTGCACAGGACCGACTTTGGAAACTTATATCTCGTAATCTGTAAGGAATTTGGAGATGGTCCAAAAATGAAAGTTGTAGCCCTTTGAATCTTGTTTCCAGAAATATAAACCATTTATCATTTGGATATTTGTATCAAAAGTTATGATAGATCAACCGAAGCCTGGTACTGCTGTTGTTTCCCAGGCAGTGTGCATAGCAGAAATTTCTGCTGCACAGAACCGACTTTGGAAGCTTATATCTTGCAATATATAAGGAATTATAAGATGATCAAAACATGAAAGTTGTAGCCCTTTGAATCTAGTTTCCAGAAAGATAACCATTTATCATTTGGACATTTGTACAGAAAGTTATGATCGATTTACCGAAGGCTGGTACTGTAATTTTCTTCCTGGAAATAGGAGCCAAGTCGCATTTCACACATGCGACTTGCGTAGACAAAATGTTTTTAAGCCTTCTTGTCCACGATTTTGGGTATATTTTCACCCATAGTTGCTCATTTTTGGAGGTTCTTGAAGGAAATTAACGACAGATTCAAGGAGAATCGATTGGAGGTAAGAATTTCGGACCTAAAACTCGTGTATATTGTGAAATCCACCTAGAAAATCATTGAAGTCTTGCAAAAAATGGAAGAAATAGGGCTTGGAATTTTAAAATTTTAATTGGGTATTTGGAGGACTATTTGGGGTCGGATTTGAGAACTTTTGATATGTACGAACTCGTTGGGAGATAAGGAACCCGTTGATGTGAAAATTTCTGAGCTTCGAGACCCGGGGCTCGGGTTTTGCTAATTTCGGAAATTTTTGGTATTTTTCTATTGTTTTCGCTTGGGATTTGTCCCCTCAGCATATTATGACGTATTTATTCTGATTTTGGATAGATTCGACGCGCGTGGAGGCCAATTCGAGGGGCAAAGGCATCGCGGGCTAGGGATTTAGCTGGTTCGAGCTGAGTAGTGATTGTAAATGATGTTCTGAAGGTTTGAAACCCCGGATTGTACATCGTAGTGCTATATTGAGGTGAGACACGCACTCGATGATGAGCGTGGGGTCGTTTACTACTGGGGATTGTGACTTGCTCCATCCTGATTGAGGATTTTTACCGCGTATTTGACTGAAACTTATTTGTTATCATCATGATTTGGGCTGATTGCCATATTTGGACTTCGTGCCAATTATTTGCACCCTTCGGGGATTTTATCACTGTTTCCTCACTATTTTGACTTATTACTTGAACTCAGTCATGTTGTTTTCCACTATTTTACAACTCAGCCACTTTTACTCAGTTTTGAGACTTAAATAATATTTTAATGATGTTTTTGGGCTGAGAACTACTGTTTTACTATGCCCGAGAGGCTTGTGATGGTTTTCTAACCGAGTGCGACCGAGGGCCAGATGTGAGGATATATTGAGTGATATGAGGCCGAGGGCCTGAGATACTTTATATACGTCACGATGTGGCTTGACTGATATGAGGCCGAGGGCCTAGAATTGATGCCATGAGGTGGCTTGATATTGCGCTTGGGCCGTAAGGGGCCCCTCCCGGAGTCTGTACACCCCCAGTGAGCGCGGGTACCCATTGTGATGTGAGATATAGCCCGAGGCGGTGATATTGTACTAGGTGATAGCCCGAGGGGCTGATACTGTTCCATGTGATAGCCCGAGGGGCTGGTATTGTTCTGAGATTTGAGCCTGAGGGGCTGATACTATTCTGGATATTTCCTGAGGGGCGGAAATTGTTGATAAGGAGATTTTACTTGATTTCTCACTGATTTACTGTTTTCAAATGATGTTTTATTGCTTCCTTATAGAATGCCTTGTGCTTTACGTGTTTTCTTACTTTCAGTCGTTATTATATTTATTACTCACTGGGTCGGAGTACTCACATTATTCCCTGCACCATGTGTGCCGATTCAGGCGTTGTTGGTTCCGCTCCGGAGTGCCGACTCCTCCCGTCCAGGCGGTGATTCAGAGACTACGAGGTAGCTGTTGGCGTCGTAGCCCCGTATCTCCCTTATCTTATTGTTTCCATATTTTTCAAACAGTTGTGCTAGATATTGTATTTAGTAGACTTGTATCAGGATCCATAGTTGCTCATGACTTGTGACACCCCGGTTTGGGCGGTGTCGGGATGGTTTCTATTATGGTTAGCTATATTTCCGCGAATTATTGCTATTAAATCATGCTTATATTATTTTCATGTTAATTAACTGCTTAAAATGAGATTTTGGTTAAATTGGCTGGCCTTGTCTTCACGAGAGGCGCCATCACGACTGGGTTCGGGGTTAGGGTCGTGACACAGAATCTTTGGTTCGGAAATTAATCAGAGGCGGCTATTACTGGACCGAAATGGAGAAAGATGCGAAGGACTTCATAAGAAAATGCGATGACTGCCAAAGACACACATCTATGATCCATCAATCAAGAGATCTACTCCACTCAGTCTTATCCCCGTGGCCATTTATGAAATGGGGAATGGACATCGTCGGTCCCTTGTCGTGGGCACCCGGTAAGGCTCAATTCATACTATTCATGATCGATTATTTCTTCGAATGGGTCGAACTCAACCGTTCGAGAAAGTCCGGGAAAAAGAAGTCATTGACTTCATCTGGGATCACATAATATGTCGATTCGGCATACCATCCGAAATTATTTGCGATAATAGGAGACAATTCGTCGGCAGCAAGGTAAATAAGTTCTTCGAATATCACAAGATTAAGAAAATACTGTCAACACCTTACCACCCTAGTGGAAACAGACAAGCAGAATCTACAAAAAAGACCATACTTCAAAACCTGAAAAAGAGGTTGACGATGCCAAAGGGAAATGGAAGGAAATCTTGCCGGAAGTCATGTGGGCATATCGTACGACCTCGAAGTCTAGTACCGGGGCCACCTTGTTTTCACTGGTCCGCGGTGCCAAAGCCTTAATACCAGTTGAAGTAGGAGAACCTAGCCTCAGGTTCCAATATGCGACCGAAGAGTCAAATGGCGAGGCCATGATCACGAGCCTGAAATTATTGGATGAAAGGCGTGAGGCCGCCCTTCCGGTTGTCCACCCAAAAACAGCGGATAGAAAGATACTACAACCGAAGATCCAACCTCCGATACTTCAAGATCGGGAACTTTTTGAGGAAAGTAACATAACACACCCGGACTAACACTTACAGGCAACGGACAAGAATGAATATGGTTGTTATGTCTGAAAGTACGCGTTGCACTCTTTTTCCCTTTAATCGACTTTGTCCCAAAATGGGTTTTTCGGCAAGGTTTTTAACGAGGCAACAGTAAAACGTGCTAACTTAGATTCAAAGGCCGATCTCAAACCGAAGTCAGTGGACGTTCATTATGGATCAATAGTATCCGAGACCTCTCAAGCTCGACCTCGAATACTGGGGGACATTACCCTCGGATTAAGGTTTTTAGCAAGGTAATATTCAGCAATAAAAAAAAAAAAAAAACTTGTGTGTTAGAAGCTAAGGCTCGGTGTTTAGGATTCATTAGCGGTCGCGTGAACCGTGCCAAAATAGTCCACTTTAGCCATGATACAAGATTTTACGCGCTTTCGATCATGTACTTTACACAAAGAAATGTAAGAAAGTTAGCCCTTGCTATTACACATTTTCTTGCCTTTTAAATTCCAGTTCCTAAGAGCCCAAGGGCTACCCTATTCGGGGACTATCGAGCCCAAGGGCTACCCCTACTCGGGGACTGTTGTCCGAAAAAAGTTTGGACAAATCAGGTTATCAAATTTCGGAGGCACCAAACCTATTAGGCGGTGCCTAAATACTAAAGGCTACGGCCACCCTAAAAAGTAGCTCGGAGACGTCCAAAGCTCATAATCAAAGTAAGGCCTTTATAAAAATTCGAAACCAGGAAAAGGGTTACCCTCGACAAAAGTATCGTCTAAACATCACTTAGGCATCTTGAAACCTTCCGGTCATACCAAGGCCTCAAAACTTCGAACAATCAAAGTTGTATGGAGGTGCCTATAACTACGTTTGATCCTATGCTAAGGCATCAACAACATCACATCAAAAACACGATATTGCCAGAATGGGAAAATTTCATATATATATTCCAAGTATATATATATATATACACAAAGACCTTTACCTTTTCGACCAGGTCGGCATGATCCCATTTCAGGATCGAGGCTTCCTTTCGAGTTTTTTCCAGATCGGCATGGAGAATCGGGAGGTCCTTAAGGGCCTCGTCTTGTTGCTCGCTTATAAGCCTATACATGTCCGTCTTGCGAACCTGCTCCTTGAGCTCGAACTCGAGCTGGCTAGTTTCCAAGCAGTACCAGAGGAAGCTCTCGTTGTGAAGCACTGAAGCCTATAAAGAAAGGGAACTAAGTAAGAAACATCAAAGGAAAACTTTAGGTGATTCATAAGGAGAGTTTAAAGGTGTTATAACCTCACCCGGTTCAATGCCTGATGTGCCTCGTTGAAGAGACTCGACGTGCCCACCTCATTCATCTTTGTCTGGTCTTCCTCGGTTACTAGACATCGAAGGTAGCTGGCCACGCCTAACAGAGCGGATAGGACTCGAGGATCCTCCTGGGCTGTGAAAACAACCGTCCTCTTGCGCTCGAGGTCTGCGCTCGTGGCAGGGAACTACTTCACCAATCTTGGGCTCGTGCTAGGCCCATCAGCTTTCGAAGGCATGTCCTTCTTCGGTATCTCCAGGTGGCCCATCCCGCGGAAATCTTCCAATGTTGATATATTCATGCCATCGAAGAAGGAGTGGAGAGGGTCTTCTGTACCTTGTGCTCCTTCACTTGATTTTTCGTTGCCCGCTTGGGCCTCTTCGAGCATAGACTCAGTATAGGAGGGCATTTCGATGATATCAATCACACCTGTCACCTCCTTCTGGACAGGAGCAGTTTCTTGAGAGGTCGCAGCCTCCATCTCCACTTCGGCCTCTCGAACTGGAAGGGGATCGACCTCATGGCCCTTCTCCCCGGTCGTCGTATGTTCCACGGCAAGGGTCGATCCGTGGGCGACAAAGATATCATCTTCTTCGGACTCATCCTTGAGCCGGTAAAGGAAGTCAGGGTCTAGTACCCTAGACTTGGTATTCTACTTGGGTTTGCGGGTCTGGGTGGCAGCTCTCTTCTTTATTTTTTCCTCGGGGTCCAGGGAGCCCGATGACTTTCTCTTTTTCTTCTTCTCCTCCTTTGCGGCAGCCCGGGGTTGTCCCGTAATGGAGGGATTAACGGATAAGGGAGCTTCCTCATCCCCTTCCAGTGCCCTAAGTTCAGTGGTCTTAGGCAAACCTGCGAAGGAAGAAGAAAAGCTCAGCATTGTGTGATTTTAGGTTATAGTAATAACTATTCAGAAGAGAACCTTACCATGAGAACGGGCCTCCCATCTGCCCTTCGAAAGTTTGCGCCATGCGCACTCGAAATATGACATCTGCTTGCAGATGCCTTCGATCCACTCCTTGAGTCGACGGACCGTATTGGAAGCTCGGGCAACAATTGCACGACCACAAATACCGATGATGAGAAAGGAAATGAAGGAAACTTGACACTTAAGGAAAGGCTATACGAGATGCTTTCCACTTCTCGGGAAATGGCAGGAATTTTGGGAGGGATCAAATATTGAGTTTTCACCCGAACAAAGTGCCCCTGCCAGCCTCGATCTCGATCCTCGTCGATGCTCGGGTAGGGAGCCTTGCTGGACTGGCGAAGCCCCCCTCGAAAAATTCGGGGACTGTACAGACGGAGTAGGTGGTCGAGGATGAACAGAGGGTATTCGATGTTGTTCACAAAATAATGTAGGAGGATCACGATCCTCCAAAGAAACGGGTGGATTTTCCCAAGGCACACCTCGCATCTCTGGAAAAAAGTCAAAACTACTGGGTCTACCTGGCCCAGCGTGAAGGATAAGTGTAAATACTTAAATACCCCTCCACATGAGTGTTAACTCGTCATCGGGCCCGAGGACAACCACGTCTTTGCCTTCCCATTTACAATCCTCTCGGACTATAGGAAGGGTATCTTCAGTAATTGAGCATATGTATCTCTATGCTCCTTCACCCCGGTCCTGTTTGGATGAGGCCTACTCGACTTTGAAATCGTCTGCGATTGAACAACTCCCGGGTATAAAGCTTTTCATGGGGAGCTCGGGGGCCGCCTTGGGAGCAGCTGCCTCGGGGGCAGGCACCTAGGGAGCAGCCACCTCGGCATCTGTGACCGGGTGGAAAGATGAAGAGGCAGCCTGCTGAAGAACTGATTTGGAAGTTTTAGCAATTACAATCTAAGAAAATATGAAAATTTAAAGAAAAAGTATGAAGGTTTGAAGGAACAATATGAAGGTTCAAGAAAATTATGAAGAAGTTGAAGGTAGGATAAAGAGCTGGGTAGAAACCTAAGAACAATAATGAAGATTTGAAAATCAAAGATGAAGATATGAAGATTTAAAAGAGTTGAAAGCCGCTAGAGAGTTCGAAGGCAAAGGCTAGGATCAGAAAGTAGAAGAAGTACAAAGGAGTCGAAGCTTTTATAGGAGGAAATGTAATCAATATGCGACGTTTCACAGTCGGAGGCGACCAAGCAATGATTGACACGTGTCCGAAGTCAGAATGACGCGACTAATGGGACATTTAGACTTATTCGTCGTCTCAGTTGTAACGTACGAAGAAAGAAACCGAGGCTCATCTATCGTTTCTCATCGTTTCAGCGAACCTACTCTCTAAGAAACAAGGGGACTATCTGTATATGGGTAAACTCGAGGTCAGCACACACCCCGAGTTCTCGGTGAGACAAACGAAGTGAGAAGTATGAATTTATGAGATAGAGACCGAATCCTAGAACTCTTTGAATCGAGGCTGAAACGGGGTACTCGCCGCCGGCCCTGATGGTGCAACACCTCCCCCCCCCCCCCC
>MCJB01024704.1:13741-28955 GCA_002018475.1 Nicotiana obtusifolia
TCCGAGAACTTTTTGGTTCAAGGTTGGAACGGGATGCTCACCACTAGGCCGCATAAGACAACACCCCCGGAACCTCGAACGAGCTCCAAGACCTCAGAAAGCATTACCAACAGTTGCACACGACTAACATAGGGCCGTGATAGACGGGCCCAATCGATATTACGGCGCGGATCTCGCCCGATATCGGTAGAGTATCAATAATTGGCATACAAGAAATTTTTTTACCTTTTTTAGAATTGTACTAGAGGTAAAATTCTCCTACTATATAAAGGGATAGTTTTTTATTCAATAGACACACTTTAACATGCATATCAAGGCAATACGAACTTATTTCTCTACTTTCTATCTATTGAAAGGTCCTTATTTTAATCATAGTTCTTCATATACGTTGGGCTTCAAATCTAGGGTCTGGTTGAAGGCAAAACCATTGTTCAGCTTATATTCGAGTTCGGACTCAACGCCACAACTAGTTTGATTGTTTATTTTATCTTCAATACGTTTATCTAATATTTTAGATCAATTGTGTTAAATTATTTCACATATTCTTAAAACCGCATATAAATTTAATTGTTATCCGCTTTAAAAGGTAAACGTTTCGCAGAGACCCCTTCAAATCAGTATAACTTTTGCAACAAATTTCAGCTTCGTTCTATAGAAAGATAACATTATCCTTGAGAGATCAAAGACAGTTGCTTTAAACCAATAAATTTCAACCAACGAAGGGGGCCCCAAATTCAAGCTAGATTATTCGTGTGTTTCTCTTAGCTATGAAAGGCGTTACTCCGACTATTCGTTTGTCGGCATCATTTCCATTCTTCGCTTTAAAAAATACAAACAACTTGAAGGTTGTTTTCAAGGAAGTCTACTTCAGTTTCAATAAATAATCTTTCATAGGAATTAAAAAGGGTTATCCTAAGTCTTGTCATTGTTGTTGCTATTACTTTCCCCCTATTTTAATAGGTATCAGTGAGTTGTAGTTGTCACTGGAGTTTCCTACTTTTTTCGCAAATGTTCTATTTTAGTTAGTAATTTTGGATTTGGTACGCTTGGTGAAATTGGTAGTCATAGCAAACAATTCAAATGGATAATAATCGTGACAATTAACCAACTTTTCAAGTGTTCAAACTTTTGGCCAATCTCACACATATCCTAGTTGACATGCCTTCTCATCGACGTACTTTCAGATTCGTCAAAAGAGCAAATATCAAAAGGAATAAAAACTAGATACCCCACGGTGATATATAAACTAATCTCGAATGTTACCTTAACCGGGTTGTGTCTTTTTTGATCGAATCGAGACCAATTTTACGTCCAAAGTTCAGTATCGTTCTCTTTTCCTTTCGTTGCAAATAGAAGAGGCTTAGTTTGGAATCAATCGCACACCGTCCGAGACGTTAGCTGTTAGACTAAGCTGCGTTTCTTAGATTGTTGGATACAGACAATGAACTGGCACTTGGATCCGGGGAAAAGGGAGCAGAGGAAAGGGCAAAAGGAAACAGAAAGTTAAAGGGTAAAATATAAAAACAAAAAAATATGCAAAGCGAACACATTTAATTGAGATAAAATGGGCCATAAACAAAAAGTCTTTGACCACTTAATTTTGTTCTGATATCCAAATCCACTGCGATTTGCATTTACTACTACAAAATCTTCCTACTTCTGCAAGCTTAACTAATATACTTCCGCAGAAACAGTCCCTAGAAAGCCAGCCACTGGAACGTCATCATAGCACTTTCCAGATCGCACTAGTTATCCAAATCCTAGTGGTGCCTGCCTTCTGATCATCGTCATAGAAGGCCGGCAAACTAACACAAATTATACACCAAACAAGCAGATGCCCTAAATTAAACCACAAGGTCAGGCGCCTTTCACTACAAAACATAATCAAGGTAGTGGTGACAACGTTTACGGTTAAACTCCAACAAGCTTCCATAGGTTCGGTCTGCCACTCCAATAAAGAGAGCTTCAGTATCGGGGCTGAAGGATATCCCAGCAATCTCGCCAAACAAATCAATCTCTTGACAGGCGCCATAATCAGATTGTGTATCGAAAATGTGGACAAAATCAGCTGGCTCAGCCATGGCCATGAAGCGCCCATCTGACGTGAACTTGATTGCACGGATAGCACCCATCCTTCCCTTGAGCACTGCTATAGACTGTGATGTGTTCCTTATATCCCACAATCTGCAAGTTGTGTCTTGGTTACCAGTTGCCAAAATTGTTCCATTCGGGTGCCAAGCTGATGCAAATGAATAATCTAGGTGACCTTTTAGGTTGCTGACAACCTGGAGCATCAGGCAAAGGTCAACACATGAGCAACTAATCGTTAAAAGGGTTAAAAGGTTAACACCCCCTCGTTTAATTTTAAAAGATATGGATGAGACCAACCTTCCCGCTTTGACCATCAGCAATTAGACATTCTGGACTGTCACCAAGGACAGCAAGTAGTTTACCATCTGGGCTAACAGAGGTGTTCTGCAATGAAATAGAGAGTTGTGAGTAGAGAGCCAACGAGAATTGTCAAAGTTGTGATACCACTTCATAAGAGGAAATTTAAAACCCTGCTACTCACATTAACAGACCAAGGGAATGCATAACGACTGGTGCAAGCGAAGTTTTTCGCATCGAAGACTCTGACTTGCTGATCATTATTAGCAGTGATTACCCTCATCGAGCCACTGCAAAGAACCATACAAGCATTGGTACAAAGGCTCCACAACAAATTCAAGAAAAGCTACAGAAAGACAATTTCAGGGACTTACGTCGGACTATAACAAATATCCACAGCATTAGTTATAGCATTCTCTTCGTTACTTATTTTTGTACTGAATGCAACTTCAGGATGGTGTAGATACTGCACGAGTTAAAATCATATCAGTATCCATTACTTCAGGAAGAATACAAATCTGTTCAGACAGTATATTATCATCCTACCTTACAGATAAGCTCCCCTTGGAAACCACCAGCAGCCATTAAACCATCTCTGACAGCCAAAGTGCTGATTTGCACTCGAGAAAGTGTTTGAGACACTGATCCAGGGTATTTCTGCACAAACCAAAGAGTTAATTCTTGACTGCCAAAAGTAATTTAAGCATATAATGATAGCCAAATCACAAAGCATTCCTAACCATAGTGGGCACCAATGGCTTAGCAACATTTAGCACTTCTTTTCCCGTCCTGAGGAGTGAGGACCAGTGCATCACGGAATAGTTTTGCATCAGATACACATCATGTTTTGATGTAGACCACACGAGATTCCTCAACTGAAACAAAATAAACTGGTTGATACACTAAACAATGGACAGCATACAAGCTTCTAATGGAGCAAACAATGACATCACATAATACAAAAATATCCAATAAAGCAAAAACAACAACTTCAGAATGCTGTCACTTGTTTTAAAAAAAAATTATCATAAAATATTTAAGAAAAATGCTGGCAGATTATGCAGCTTAAGAAAAACAAAGCATCATTTCTGCACAGCAGTACTTGATCATGATATCTGAACCTAAGTTTTACTTGGATAATATCAGAAGCTACGCATGCAGTTGTGTACAGTTCAGTGTTCAGACAGTTCTCAATATCAGTCTCAACCATATGGCTAGCTGAAGAGCAAAGTATCTAATTTGGAATAAATAACCTACACAGATACAATGCAGAATGGACCACAAAAATCAATCGCCCCCCTCTCTCCTTCGCTGGGTCAGGCTCCAGAAGAACAAAGAAAATAGAAGAGAACAACATATGAAAGCCCCAAAAACAAAGTTAAGTTGAAAGTCAGCATATAGTTAGTCCTAAATATTAGTGGTCACTGACGCATAAGCTAGCGACTGAACAGCTGCTAGCCTGCTACAACTGAACAATCAACCACTCATAGATACACATATCATCTGTGATAGAGCTGGTTTGTTAGAAAGCAAGTCGGGCAAGCAAACGAATAGTAATTCTTTCCTCATACTATAAATCGAAACAGAGAAGAAACCAAGAAGTCAGGAACTGCCAACTGTAACAATGACGAGAGGAAAAATGATGCAGCAAAAGAAGAATGCCAGAGAGACTCAAAAGAGATGCCTCACCACAATCTAGAACACTAGATGTAAAGAAAAGACGATGGGTGAGCAAGCTACACTATGCCTCGGTAATTGTCCATATAAAAGGCAACACAACCCAAATAATGCATGATACATCTATGGAATCAAATAGCTTAATAGATAGATTGCGGAGGCATGTGCCAATTGCTTTAGAAAGGACCAACAAGAATAGGAAAGAGAGGAAAACCCTTGGGAGCAGTAAATAAGCAACTGAGCCCAAAGTTCACAAGTGATAATTAACGGTAGAGCACCACATAACAAAGCCAATAAATCAGCAACTACGCTCCCAAGTTCAAAATGTGGTTCATCAAGGCAGAACACCACACAATATTGCCACTGATATTTTTTAAATGAATTCATGAACTCTCAAATGAATGACACACACACAACTCAATCTCAAACTTCCCAGCTAGTACACTACATAACTAAGAAATGCAGTTGTCAGAAAGTTCAAAGGACAGCCCAACAGAATATCACATATCAGTTAATCTTTTTTCCCTAATGGAAAAAGATACTGGCTGCAGGTGGCAGCTACAAGAGAAGATGTACCAAAGAAATCAGATAATGATCAAAATTGTGCAATAGTTGTGATACAGCAGATTGAAGTTTACACCCCACTCCGTGTAAATACTTAAAGAGCCTGGTGCAGATTCCATCTCCAACAAACAAAAAGAAGAGAGAATGCAACCCTCTTAAACGGAAGATAGAACCATAAACAAGATAATGAGAAGTTGAGAACTCGTGTATGCATTTACTAGAGATATCACATGGAACAATACGTAAGGAGACATTTGAGGTTGCACATTCACAGATCTAAATGATTCAGATGATGAAGCAGCACAAATATTTTAATAACTTATTGTTTCCATATCATACCATATGGAAAACACTCGCCCCAGCTGCTCAACATAATAACTGCTATCCTGCTTTTAAGGCTGAAATACAGATACAATTGAAATGCCCACATGATATTGGTTAATTGGAAAAATACAATTCAAGCAAACAACATTGACAACAAGAATTAAAACTTAACCACTCAACATAATGACTAAATGTTCATCTACTAATATCTTCTAAAGTGACAGCCGAGAAGTATGCAATGATCACTGGGCTCTAACCAGGAATGCATGAACCATGCAGGGAAGGCAACAGAGCTAGTCAGTGACCAACTGAAAATGCAGGACCATGGAAATAAAAAGATTAAAAGAAATAAAATCAAGCAATTCTATAGAGGGACACACAAAGCGAAAAGGGGAATTTGGAAATTTCAGTCATCAGCTCATCTTTACTGTTTGACACTGTAGAACTAAATGATGTGTGCTCTTTTATCTACTCTGTCGCACGAACTCTCAATCACATAGATGCTAGAATGGAACACAACATGCAACTTGGACTAAGAACTAGATTCTATGTCCGCAACAAATTACAAACCCACCAAAAGCCAAGTTCAGTCCTCACCACCGAGCTTCCATATCAAAACCCTGGCCTCAAAATACATTCAGCTGATTCATGATGAAATATTCAAGAGTGAAGCGCCAAACAAGGATCTTGTACTATTACAAAGTTTCATGAGACACACTTCCCTAAGTGTTTACAATCTGCACAAAAAGGATATTGTGAATAAAACTCCCGGATCAAAACTCGATCCAGGAACAACAGAACTGCTTATACTGAAAAGAAAATTTAAAAAATCTAAATCCTGCAAATCAGAAAGATTGGCCCCTATATAAATCTTGTAGCTTCCACATGCAGATAGCCAGAATATTGTGGAAGCAACAAAATGAAACTGGCAACACCCAATTCAGGATAATGTTTTGGTGTTCTAAACAGAAGAAGAAAAAGAAAGCTGCAAGAAAATTGGCAAGTTAACACTAAATTTATATCAGAAGCAAGTTCACCAGCTTGGAGGCCATAAGAAGCATCAAACATACTGGTCCCGGTGACATATTATTCCAGAAAGCTGTCCAAGATGCGTCAGAGGTACATAAAGTTAACATTTGAGTAATTCCACATCAAGCATGACACTCACTAAATTCTTCGACAATGGTACGAACTCCATACCTCTGAAGAATGAGAGGGCAAGCTTACAGCTTAAAGGTTTAAATTAAAATATCCTTAACGTAAGAGGAGCATAGCACCTGCAAAGGTACAGTTATTGCATGGAAAGAAGAAAAAGGTGACAGGGATCATCAACCTAAGGCCCACACAATGAAAAGACTCAAAATGACCAAATCCTATTGTTAACTCTAAATTCACGCTAAGATTAGAGTAAATTATTGTGATGTAAATAACAAACTACAGAAGAACTAAAAAAGGAAGAGGAAATAATAACATGAAAGGCCAGAATGAAGAAAAACGCCATGGAGTCATTTGCCATGTTTAATTGAATTACGCAAAATGGGACAACAGAGACTAAATCAAAACACTAAGACTACAGGTGAAGCAGACCAATCAACTGCTTTCTGCATCAAGGTTAACCAATGATTTATACAAACAAAAAAGAAAGAGAATCTTTGTACCTGAAAGTGCACAATAGTGGATTTGACGAGCCTTGTATTGAACTGGAAGTCGTAGAAGCTGTGTCCTTTTCCTACTTCCTTGCACTCCTAAAATCGTGAGGAAAATTTTAGACGTAGCCACGGCAAAAGTTCTAAATAGAAGCTTGGAAAAGACTAGGAGAAAAAAAAGAAGCTTTTAACTTGGCATTCAACAGATTTCGATTGTCTTATGCTGCAAAGGCCTACTAATTTTGTTTAGTAAGCAACTTTTACACGATCACTCTGGTGAAAGATGTAAATAAACAAATAATGAAACTAATCCAATTTTCCAAAGATGGACGGGGATAAGCTAAAAGGAACAATATGACATCAAATAGTCACAAAAAAAGGGGACACTATTTGTCCATTTTAAAGATTCCTAAATCACCAACTGAAGGAAAGGCATCTATGGACTAAAAGACATCAGCTTTATAAAACGTCAATCAATTAAATTTTTCTTAAATTCTAAGAGGTGCTTAATCGTAGTCCACGCTATCATTTCAGACCTCTTCAGGGATCTCAACTGCACATAACATAAGTCTAGATCCTCTAGATATAAGCCAGTAAACCGTGCATAAGATAATCCACATGTTCCTCCAACCGTCAATTCCCAAAGTTGCATAAATTGCATAAACTCCTAGTATGCATTGGCACGACTTTGGAAAGGAAAAGAGCGGAAGAAAAACCTTTTCAAGATCTTCACGAGAGCGGGGGAGGTTCTCGTAGTTCTTATACTGCTTCAACCTCGTCTCACGGTACTTATCTCTTGTAAAATTAAGCCTTTCCCATGGAATTCCTTGTATATCCTTGCCATTTCTAGCTTCTACAGCTGATGTATCAGTCTTTGACTTACTCTGCAAAATCAAAGAACAGTAACTCAACATTGTTAACTAAAAATCGACAATACCACCACTAACATGTCAAAAGTTGAAAATCTGTTCACTTACCTCTTCGAAATCATCCTCAAAATCAGAGTCTAAAGAGTCATCGACATCAGTACTTCGTGGAGATTCATCCACGAAAGTACTGTCATCAAAATTAGTAGTGTCATAGTACTCATCCACCATATACTCTAACTCCTGGTTTTGAGAGTGAGCCATTATCCTAAAATCACCAAAATAACACTTAAATAAGCACTACTTTATGAACTAATTTGACAAGTCTTAACTTATAAGGAAATTAACAATTAACAAAAATTTGAAATACTAATCATTCACATGAACTTATAGAAAATAATATCGTGCCTACTGAGGAAAAACATCTAAAACTTTGAATTACAAGGTGAATTTTGCAACAAAAAAAAAATTAAAATAAAGAGAAAATAGCAAGAATTCAATGGAAGAAGAGTTTAACAACATTGAAACTAACTACTATATCATAAACTCGGCGCAGAATAAACATTAACATGCATTTTCATAGGTATTAGCACACAAAAAGGCAATGAAACTGGAAATTCATTGATTTGTCATAGAAAACCGTAACTAAGCAACATAAATTGAAAAATACAAGTATAAACCGTCGTTTACAGTACATTCTAGAAGGAAATAGTAATTAACGGAAAAGGAGGTTCCACAAACGAACCTTGAAAGAAACGGAAGATGAGAGAATTTTGACAAGAAATGAACGGAGAAGTAACCGCTTCAACGCCGGAAAATTCTCTGGTGTCGGAAATTGAGAAATGATATGAAAACGGAGATTTTTGGGAGAAAGAGAGAAGATGAATTGAAACTTTTGACAGACGCTGTTTGCTAAACGGCGAAATTTTGAGAGAGCTGAGCTGGTACTTATAACCACAGAAAGTGGTGGGTTAGAGTGTGGGACCCACCAGGGGTCCGGAGAAAAATATTAGATCACGAAAATCCGTGGGCTAGGGGTGCACCGTTCATCAGGACATGGCGGCTCCACGTAAAACAGTGACGTTAATTTTTCACGTTTCACCTTCACGGCCCGTTTCGAATCTGTGATTCGAACTCTCCTCCCCTTTTTGACTGCTACCGTTATAACGGTTATTGTTACCATCAACCAATATATTTTCATTTTCAGTCATGAATAGACGGGGGAGGAGATAGCGGAAATAAAATTAGAAAATTCACACAGATTTAATTCATGTTTAGAAAATGGAGATGTATGTGAAGAATATTCAGCTATTTTAGATTTAGAAGTAAGATAGACCTAAAATCTATATTGAAAGAGGTTAAAAATATTTTACCTTCAAAGCTAGCATGATTCTTATATTAAATGAGCGAAATAGACCTAAAATTATGTTAACAGAATATGCGAAATTTCTTTTATATCTTAAAATTTATGGATAAATTTTACAAATGGTCATATAATTATGATTTTTTTTCACTAAAGTCATATAACTTTATTTTCATACATAAAAATCATACAACTTTCACTATCTCACACAAAAATCATAATAACCGAAAAACACAATTTTCGATAGTGTTTTCTTATTCCAAGTTTTTTTAATTTTTATTTTAAGTCTAATAAATAATAAGCCAATCGTTAACTCAATTTTTGACTGTTTATCAAGGAGTATTTGATTACACAGTATTGAGATATAAATTTGTTAGCATAATCATCACATATCTACTAGAATGTTCTAAAATTTAAATCAAAAAGAATTTTAATATTAATCATTTCCTAAAACATTTTTAAAATCTTAGCATCTTGAGAGTACATGAAATGAGAATGGCATTAACACTAATTAAAAGGCTAATAAGTTCTACATTTAGGGTTTATTTGGAAAGCCACGTGTCACGACCCAAAATCCAACTAATCGTGATGGTACCTAATCTTTCTCGTTAGATAAGCCAAATAGCAACAATCTGATTCAATTAATATTTAACAGACTCTAAATACACTCCCCAAGGACTGGTAGTACAAATCATGAGCTTCTAAAGTTAGAATTTACAAAGCTGGTGTGAAATAAAAATAGGTCATCTGTTTGAAATTTACATGAATAGATTTAACAAATTCTAAAGCTACCTAGAATAAGAGACAGTTGTGACTGTATCGCAAATACATCTTCAATGCTAGCTCCCGCCATGTACAGCAGCATCGACATCCAAAATCTGCACGCAAGGTGTAGAAGTGTAGTATGAGTACAACCGACCTCATGTACTCAATAAGTAACAAACATAACCTTAGGTTGAAAGTAGTGATGAGTTTGTACCAAGGTCAGAGTCCACACCAATAACCACTAATATCTCATAACAATACGATTTAAAGCAGCACAAGTAATAACTCAATAATAAATTGCTCAGCTCGTATACAATACCGGAAAATAAATATTTTCTTTTCAAGTATAACAGTAAATCCCAGATCTTTCAGCGAAAAACTCAAAAATATATGGATAAGTTTGAAAACTGTGATTTTTCCAAAAACCTTTCAACAATAATTAAGATGTTTCATTTTCAAATAGCATGAGAAAAATACATCTCTATACCTGCATGTCAATATATAGGTAAAATCATGAATGTCAACAAACACCGGATAGCAGAAGGGAATGCATCTCTATGCATGTATTTCAAGTACGCATGTCAAATGCGATGCATCTCAATGATGAACTAGTGTACTCACACTCTCAGAGTACTTCACTCAGTACTGTATGGGGTAGGTCCAACCCAGGTAACATCCATCTCTCAATATAAATAGCAATTGAGAGTCAGTCACTCAGTACTGTATAGGGCCAATCCGGCCTAGGGAACTCCAACTCCCATATAAATGTATAAGGCAACTCCCTGCCCAGGGAACTCCATCCCAATATAATTTATAGGGAAACTCCATGCCTAGGGAACTCCATCCCGGATAGAGTTCCCTAGTTCCCTAGGTGGAGTTCCCTAGTTCCTTAGGCATGGAGTTATATATATATATATATATATATATATATATATATATATATATATATATATATATGGCAACTCCATGCCTAGAGAACTACATCCCAAAAGTGAATATATATGGCAACTCTATTCCTAGGGAACTCCTTCCCAAATATAATATTCACTGCGCTCACTGTGTGGGGGTGCAGATTCTGGAGGGACTCCTTCAGCCCAAGAGCTATAATAATAAGTCATTTAGGCATGCTATGGCGTGCAGCCCGATCCCATAATCATCACTCACAATCAAGCCATCGACCTCACTCAGTCATCAATCTCTCCAGTCTCTCGGGCTCACAATGTCATGAAAATCAACCCAAAAATGATGATATGATGTATCAATAAATAGCAACAGAGAATGAGATATGGTATGAAATGAATGAATATGACTGAGTACGAAATTTCAATTTAAACATATAATTCAACAACATAAATAATCTCAGTGGGTACCAATAATACCAGCTTATGCGTAAGCATGATTTCTAACATGAGTCACAATTCAGTTTCTCTAACACATAGCAAATACATGAAAAAAATAACAAGTCATTTGACTTCACAGCTCTACGGAATCAATTGAGTCACAAAATCTACGGTGCACGCCCATACGCCCGTCACCTAGCATGTGTCTCACCTCCATACCAATCACATAATACGTATAATCAGGGTTCATACCCTTAGCTCCAAGTTTAGAAATGTTACTTACCTCGAACAAGCTGAATCTGATGCCGAGCAAGCTAAACAATACTCCGAAAATTTCATTCCGAGCGTATCAACCTCCGAACACCTTCCTATCTCCTCAATTCCAAGCCAAACGATCCGAAACTAGTCAAACAACGTGCAAAGTAATCAAAATATACTTTAATTCTTACAATTTAACAATTTATAAAAAATTTCAACTCTGTTGAAAAAGTCAACCAAAAGTCAACGGTAGGGCCCATGTCTTGAAACCCGACAAAACTCACAAAATCTGTTTCAATTACAAGTCCAACCAAATCAAAATTAGTCAAATCCGATCACAACTCGACCTTCAAATCCTCAAATTACTCTTTATGAAGTTTCTACAATTTTCCCCAAATTTTCATCTCAAAATACTAATTAAATGATGAAAATAATGATATATTTCATGTATATTAACCAACTCCGAGTTAGAATCACTTACCCCGATGAATCCTTTGAAAAACCCACGAAAAATCGCCACAAACCGAGTTCTCTAGGTCCAAAAATAAAATATGAGATGAAATCCTCGTTTATGGTACCAATCTAATCTCCCAATGTGTTGACCGCACATTTTTTGTGCGGTCTGCACATACTAAGTTCCGCGGCCGCGATCCAATTGTGCGGCCGCACTTCAACAGCCACTGCACTACTAGATTTCAGTAAATTGACCATAACTTTCAGTACATATGTTCAAATATGAAGGGTTTAACTTTCTGGAAACTAGATTCAAAGGACTATAACTTTAATTTTGGATCATCTCCAAAATCCTTTTAAATTAAAAGATATAAGCTTCCGAAGTCAGACCATCAAACCTGCAGATTTCTGCGGTCCGCACATGAGGCTTTGTCTCAGCACTCTAAAATGTGCCCTTCGCACTTCAACTATTCGAGAACATGATCGGACTCACCCCGAAACACACGCTGGGCACTCAGGACCCCGTCCGAATATATCAACAAGTGTCGTAACATAAAATGGACATACTCGAGGCCTCAAGTCCCACCTAACAACATAAAAATCACGAATCGCACCTCAAATCGAACTTAATGAACTTTGAATCTTCCAATTTCTAAAACGCGTACCGAAACATATCAAATCAATCCGGAATGACTTCAAATTTGGCACACAAGTCCCAAGTGACATAACGAAACTACTGAAAATTCCGAAATTACAATCCGGACTCAATATCGTAAAAGTCAACTTCCGGTCAAACATACGAACATTCAAACCTTCAATTTCTTACTTTCGCCATTTCAAGCCAAATTCAACTACGGACTTCAAAATAAATTTCCAGACGCACTCCTAAATCCGAAATCACAATACGGAGCTATTGGAACCATTAAAGCTCTATTCCATAGTCGTATGCACAAAAGTCAAACTCCTATCAACCCTTTTCAACTTAAAGTTTCAAACATGAACTTCATCCTTCCTAACAAATTCCGAAACACCTCCAAATGAAAATCGACGATTCACACACGTTACAATACATCATATGAATCTATTCAAGACTTCAAATAGTCGAAAGGAGCATAATTGTTCAAAATAACCCGTCGGGTCGTTACACCACCAGGTAATTGAAATTGGTTGCACAAGTGTAATTACACAGTTAAATTAAATTTTAAACTAAGTAATTATCAAAACCTAAAAGTTAATATAATAAATATATGTCTATAAATTTTTTTAAGTAAATGATATTTTATTTGGTATTTAAGATGTATAATTTTTCGTGAATATATATCAATTAGTAATCATATAATTATAGCTAATATTGTAAAAATAATTTATATATATTTTTTAAATTAAATTAGTTTAGATACTTTCATAAACTAAAAATATATGTTTTGTAAGAACATCATGGAATTCATGTTTGATAAAATAAATCAATATTTATAAATATAATACCATAACATTATTCAAATGTTTGACAAAACTAATCTATCAATTCTAACTAAAAAATGAACAACATGCAATGTGAGTAAATACTACTAAAACAAGTAAATTGGAACCATGAATACAACAAAATTTCGAAATTCAAAAAATATAAAATAGTTTAACGTATGTCAAATTCTAACATAAAAATAGTAAGTCCCACTACAACTTAAGATTAGGTAACATGATAAGTTTATAACCACATTAATTCAACAATAAAATTTCACTTTAATTGCATCACTCATTATATGCCAAGTTTGTTAATGACTCGTTATTTTTAATATTAGGAGGTGTGGTTTCAGAAAATAGAATAATAAAATAAATAAATAAATAAAATATAAGCAATTACATGGAATCACAAGAAGTAAAGATAGAGAAATAAAAGATAAATAATGTACAAAAGAATATATTTTAAAATTTCAAAAGAAATTAAAAAGTAAAAATAAAATTAAAAATTAAAATAATAGAAATAAAAGGTTATAAAAAAAATTAAAATAGAAATAAAAATGAAAGAAACTAAAAAGTAACTTTGTAATTACACAGTGTAATTACAGTCAATTTTCACTTCCCCTTAAAAATTGAAGAGTGTAATTACACTCCTCCAATTATACTCAATTTCATGATGATCAAGTAATTACTTGACCAAACAAATATATTAAACTTAATTATACTTAATTATTCTCAAATTCATTTTTAAGGTGACTTTCCAAATAGGCTCTAATTACAGAATTTCTCGTTCATATTGCTGTGCCCTTGATGAAATGTTTACTAAATTTTGCCGGATCTACTACTAAGGATCCAATTAGATGAATAAATAATTTACCAATTTGGTTGATCATATTAATAAATATATTACCCGTGAAAATCGTAACTTCTCAACTAACAATCTTTCAGGACAAAGCTGACTGCCGTGTCCGTATGTGACTGGTCCCAAATTTAAACGGACAAAGGAGTCCATTTGACGCACAGCTGGCAGTTCAACACTGCCTAGACAGTTTATGGACTATCTACTTCAAGCTTATTAAGTTTACATTCGTTTCTTTTTGTATGTAATTCCACTTATCTCTGTTACGGTTGCTTATCGGCGGATTGAGTGGATAATTACGTTTAATAATTTAATTTATTATTTATCGGATGAAAATATTATTAGTCAGTTAATAAAATAACGGATGGATTAGTATCGTATTAATAATTATCAGATAGTTATCGGGTGATTTATCGGCTAAATCAAATAAAAAATTTTGGGATAATATGGATTCTTTTTTATGGGTGATTTTATTGACTAACTTCCTGTACGCATCCTAAAAGACTTGATGAACTGGATAGAATTGAAAATTCGGGTGAAAAAGTTATAAATTGGAATGGACATCGAGCTTTAGGAGTTCTTGCTACTTCAAGATCCATAGGAAAGTATAAATATAAAAATTCTTAACGGGTTAACGATTTATCCGATAAGAAAATTGAGTAATCCGTCCTCAGACCGTAAGCCGTTAATTATAAAATCTTAATCCTCCATTGTTCATTATCCCAATAATCTAATACCAGTAAGCTAATAAGTCATAAGTTCGAATATCAATTTCAGAGTCATTTTGAACCGCCCTAATCTCTATCCGTAATTAGAAGAATGGGGAGTCCTGAAAATAAAAATTAAAATGTTTTGGCAGAGAGCGTGTTCATCTTTAATTAGTTTTGCACGGTACTAATTCGAACGGATAAAGCTTCAATTCGAATACCGAGCACCAAGTATCCGACGTCACGTTAGTAAAAAAGATTAATTACACAATATAAAATTCAAAGGAAAAAAGAAAAGGACCAACAACTTATTGTGTGTTTGGTACGAGGAAAATATTTTTCAATTTTTTACGTTTGATTGGCTTAAATATTTTAAAAAATATTTTTTTTCGTGAACTCACTTTCGCTTCAAGGACAAAAATGTTTTCCCTATCAAGAGAAGGAAAACATTTTTCAAAACTCTTTTTTAATCTTTCCCACCCTATTGCCGTTTGTCCATCCCTACCAACCCACTCCCACACCCCACCTACCCACCCACCTTATCCA
>MCJB01024704.1:29427-48849 GCA_002018475.1 Nicotiana obtusifolia
TAAAAAATATTTTCTATTCTCTAACCAAACACTAGAAAATATTTTCCTAAAAAAAATTTTCACGCACCAACTAACCAAGGGAAAATAAGTGATAAACCACTTATTTTTAATGAAAACATTTTCTAAGAAAAATATTTTTCATGGAAAATATTTTCCTTCGTATCAAACACGTCCTTACAGTTAAAAATGTGCAAAAATGCTATATTTTACTATTTAATGACTAGAAAACTTGCAGAAGTTAATTTTAAATACGAAGTGTCAAAATTGAGTATCAACAAATACGAATAAATTACCGAGTATGAAAAGCAAGAAAGCATAAATAAGAACAACAATATATATATATATATATATATATATATATATATATATATAGAGAGAGAGAGAGAGAGAGAGAGAGAGAGAGAGAAGATACAATCTGTAACATTTGAGTGCCTCTAAGGGTGACTGACATGAAATGCATGATACATATATACACACACACACACACATATATATAATTTTAAAAACATACGCCTATGTGGACATTAGGGGTGTACAAAGAAAACCGATAAACCGCACCAAACCGATAATCCGAGTTAAACCGGAAAAAAATTCCATGTGATTTGGTCTTGAAAAATAAAACCCAACCATAATTAGTTTAGTTTGGTTTTAACTAAAAAAGTTCAAACACAAACTAAACCAACCTGATAGTATATTTATATAATTTTCAAAAATATTTTATACATATAAATATGTATTGTAATGTAATTATAAATATTTCTTAAACTTTTTCACAGTTTTATCTTTTAATATATTATTTCAAGTTTAGACTTAACATTCTGAATGGTAAATAAATTTTATAGCCCACAAATATAGTAATTCAAACAATGTTCAAATCAATACTAATGCTAACAAAAGAAATTCAATTCAATACTAGGAATGACGAAAGTGTTGGATAATTATTTTAATTTTACATTGGTTTATAATGAAAATGCATTACTTAGTTTATCTTTTTCTTTAGTGCCTAGTTATGTAATTGACATTAGTGCTTATTAGCTATACTTATTTTAGCATGACCTAAATAGTATTTTTAGATTATGTTAATTTTCATTATGGTTTATTAATTAGCAATATTTGTTTTATGTAATTTTATTACTTTATCTTTGTTATTGAATATTTTAGTATAATGCTATGACTTATTTCATATTATTGTGTTAGTTTTCTTGGAAAACACATTATATAGTTATATGTTACTAGGACTTAAAAAATATTTGGAGCACAAGTTACATATTTTATGCTATAAAAACTTTACTGGAAAAAAAAAAATCGAAAAACCCGAGATTGAAAAATTCGGCTTTGTTGATTTGGTTTATAAATTTAAAAACCCAACACCATTTGTTTGGTTTGATAATTGAAAAATCCGAATCAACCTGGCCTATGTACACTCCTAGTGGACATCATCATCATTATTCGAAATAGGCTCAGTAAAAATGTATCCGGCTATCATTAGGCTCTATAAAATCATACCTGTTCACGTGAACTTCGGTAAAACTTAACTGATGAATGGTTGCACAATAAGTGCCATGCCATCCTATTATAGTGCGGCTCGGCAAAGTAAATTAAGTACATATATTTAAATTAAACTAGACTCCGCAATCAGTTACCTTCAAATTGGACCACCAACTCCCAGTTTCGCCATCTACGGTTTTCATTCTAAACGTGTCTGGTTTAGGAGATTTTGTTCTAAAACATTGGCAGATGCAGATACCACCACGTGGCTCCTATGTAGCTGACAGTTCTCTTAACTTGCTTCGTTTTCCCGTCAAATAAAGATGAATGGCCAGGTGGGTGACTGTTTGGTAACTTTGCTGTAAAACGGCGTTGATCAAGGACGTTAAGTTAACCCTGATTGGTGGGCTTTGACCGTGGTGGGTTATTTCTTACTATAGTTTATCTTTCGTCGTTGGTCGGCACGAAAGGGTCCCAGTGGGCTCCACGCAGGTGGGTCATTTTCCATGTGTGGCTTCGTTAAGCTCTGTTACCTGTTGGGTCTTAAGTAGTGGGCCAGCCTATTGTCATGGTTCGCATATGTGCTTCCTACTTGGAAAGCATGGCCTTTGTAATTGAATTACCCGGTAATGTTGTCAATTCGTTGTTTTAATTACATTTTTTAATTTTACTTTAGAAAACGATAACAGAATTATGGAGAAGTTACAAAAATTAGTATTAATGATATGAAGTAGTTAGCTAGTTATGCAATGGTTTCTATAATAGTAATTTGCACGCAGAAGCAAAGCATGAAGTGAAATTTTTAAAAAAGGGGCATGAAATGAATAAAGATATTCCCCATCTAACAATTTAATTTAAAATAAATTAACTCAAATAGCTGTCCATTCTATCGTTTAAATTAAAAATAGCTAGTAAATAATATATATATATATATATATATATATATATATATATATATATATATATTACATGTGTATAATTGTTACCTTCTATAGCAAAGGTTTATTTTCTATAGCTACCTTTTATTTTTTATAGCAAAATATGTATTTATGCTATACACTACCGTTAAGGCATTAAATACGCTGTGTAATATTTTTCTGTCTCATTCTTTCAGTTATTCTCTCCTAAAATCACGGCAAGGTATATCTTATTTCTCTCTCCACAATCTCTCTCTCACAGCAAGTTTGTCTTCCCCATTGTTGAACCACGTTTCTCTCACAGCACCATTGTCTCTCTCAATTTCAACTTTTTTGCTCCAAAAAGTTGTGGTAAGTGTTATAGTTTTTGGGTTTTTGGCCGATTAAAGCTTCTTCTTTTTCTCTTCATTTTTTTTTAAAATCTTCACCATTGTTAGGTTTTCAGCACAAAACTTCAAATTTCCTCTTCAATGGCTGATTCAACAACTCCGAAGAGGGTTACACGAGGTATACCCACTAAAGCACTCAATTTTGATGGGCCATCTTTCGATTTGCAAATCACTCAAGAGGAACCTGTATTTACAGGTTCATCAGCAACCATTGAAGCCGAAAGGAGAACAAAAATACGCAATGATCCTATGAAACAAGGTATATATGAGAAATCTTCAAAAAAATCAACACTTCCTAATGTGGAAAAGAGAAGAAAACTTATCGATGATGCTTTTGGGAGCAAGGGAAAAGAGATCGCTAAAGAAAGTAGCTCGGAAACACAGAAGCACAAGGTAATTGTAGATTTATTTATATGTATTCGAGTTCGCATACACTGATTTTTAGTTTGTACAGTGATTTTCTCTTCTTGTATTTAGATGTATTTATATGTATTCGTGTAACGACCCGATCGGTCGTTTTGCTTTCTAGATTCCTGTTTCCTTAAATAAGACTCCCCATATGTGCTTTTTCTGTTTTATGACTTGGGTGGATGTTAGTTCGGGATTTAGAAAGATTCGGGTTGAAATCGGAACACTTAGTTCCTTAATATTGGTTTAAAAAGGTTAAGTTTAACTTGGGTCAACATCTGTAGTAAACGACCTCGAAACTAGGATTTGACGGTCCTAATAGGTTCGTATGACGATTTGGACATGGGCGTATGTTCGGATCGAGTTTTGGACGACCCGGGAGCGTTTCGGCGCATGAGTTGAAAGTTGGCGCATTGAAGGTTATAAAGGTTTTTAAATTTAGTTTGGGGTAAGTTTTGGTGTTATCGGGGTCCGTTTGAAATTTTGAGTCCGGAAATAGTTCGGTATGGTGATTTAAGACTTGCACGCAAAATTTTAGTGTCTTTCCGAGTAGTTTAAGTATGATTCGGCGCGTTCAGAGTAGGTTGGAAGAACTTGAAGTTCGTAAGTTGATTCAATTTGATTTTCGGTTGTGATTCTTAGTTTTGATGTTGTTTTCCGTGTTTCGGGAGTGTGAGCGAGCCCCTTTTTGTTTACGAACTTGTTGGTATAATTGGTCAAGTCCTCGGGGCCCCGTATAGGATTCGGAGGGTCGACAGAGCTTGATTTGCTCTTTGGAGAAGAGCTGGTGGTGGCTAGCATCTGGTGCGTTCGCACTTGTGGTGGGAATGGTCGCAGGAGCGGCGTCTCACTCGCAGAAGCGGAAAGGGGAGGGGGTCAGAGTCTCCGCATAAGCAGACTCGCTTCTGCAATGAGGGGATCGCAGGCGTGGAGGAGGCCAGTCTGGGCAAGGTCACAGGTGCGAGAAGCGAGCCGCAGAAGCGGGCTCGCAGGTGTGGTGCCCTTCCGCAGGTGCGCCTAGTGCTGGGCTGTGAGTGTTCTGCATAAGGCGGACCTTTGCCCGCAGAAGCAGCGTCGCGGGTGCGACCCAAGGTCCGCAGCAGCGGAATTGCTGGATGCAGTGAGGTTCATTTAAGTCGAGACTTAGGCCATTTTGACTCATTTCTTTCATCTCTTGGGCGATTTTGATTCTTTTTGGAGAGGGGTTTTCACCTAACTATTGAAGGTAAGTAATTTCTATCCAATGTAAGTTAAATACATATATTATGGGTGGATTTTAACATGTAAAATTGTAGAAATTATGGGTTTGGTTGAAAAACCTAGGTTTGATAAAAATGAGATTTAGCCACGAAAATGATTATGGAATTGGGTAAAAATTATATATTTGAGTTCGTTAGGATATGGTAATATTTATCTTCAAAAATTTTCGGAATCCGAGCATGTGGGCTCGAGGACAAATTTTAAGAATCTTCCAATTTGGGTTGGGTGATTACTCTAATAGCTAAATTATGAAGTTTTAGTATATATTGATTAAATTATATAATATTTGACTAGTTTCGGATAGCTTTTAGAGCCAATTAGTGGACTGGAAGTGAGCTTGTTAACGAGGTAAGTCTCTTGCCTAACCTTGTATGAGGGAACTCATCCCCTTAGGTGTATTTCTTTGTTGTGAATTACATGTGGGGAGCTACGTACGCACTAGGTGACGAGAGTCCGTATGTAGCTATATTCCATGAGATGTCCGGGTAGTCTTAGATTTACATCATGCTTTAATTGTACTGTCATGATTGTTGTGCATATTACTTATCTTAAATAGAGCTGAGACTAGAGATTTTAAAGTTGAAAACTTCCAAGTTAGATTTCTTATTTGGGGAATGAATTGAGGAATACTTAATAACTCGGAGAAATCCATGTCCTCTCGCGTCACAAGTACTTCCGCGAGCGAGGTAAACTTATTTATTCTCATGGAAGCGGGCCGTTCGCCTCGGTAGTATAATAGATGCATCTATGGTTCGTGTTGTTCGACCTTCGGCAGTGCACACAGTATTTTGGATCGGGCCGTACGACCTTGGCATAAATCATGCGTGATAAATTCTCGGGACCCGGTTACACTTGATATTATGTTATGGCTTGAGAGGCATACTTTATTTAATAACCGGAAGTGATTTGGAGCTACTATGTGTTAGATGAAGATTTTGAAATTTATTATCAGTTAAAGAATCATTTATTCATTGCTTGTTATTGTGTTATTATTATTATTATTTCCATATTCCATAACTATTTAGAGTTTCTGCATTTTGTTATTGGCCCATAGTAAGTGTCAATGTCGACCCCTCATCACTACTTCTTGGAGGTTAGACTGGATACTTACTAGGTACATGTTGTTTATGGACTCACACTACATTTTTACACTAATCGTGCAGGATCAGAGACAGGTGCATCTGGCAATCATCCCGACGCACACCCCTGAACCTCGAGGCTTAGTGGTAAGCTGCTTTCCGAGCCCGTTCTACAGCACCCGGAGTCTCTCTTTTGCAGTTATTTTCTGTCTATTCTATTTCAGAGAATAGTTTAATGTTTTGTATATTCTACCAATAGCTCATACACTTGTGACACCAGGTCTTGAAAATATGCTAGTCAACGTTCGATGGTTTTTGAGTATTTATTACACCACACTTGCTCTCGTATTTATTTACGCTTTATTTTATTAAATTTTCATGTCTTACTTACTTAATAAAAAAAAATTAACTATTTCAAAATCGTTGAAAAGAATAAATACATGGCTAGTTCATCGTTGACTTGCTTAGCAGCGATATTGCACGCTAACACAGCCTAGAGGGAATATCGGGTCGTGACAATTCGAGTCCGCATACACAACTTTTTCTTTTGGAAAGTGATATTTGATTGTTCTATTTAGATGTATTTATATGTATTTGAGTTCATAAAAAAAGGTTTTTTTTAACACACCAACAGTTCTATCATTTTGATATTATTCATGAATTAGCTATGTATTCAACTTAACTGTACTCATATGTATTTTCAACCTAAATGTACATCTGTATTTAAAACGATAGTTATTGCCATAACTCACAGTTTTTGTTGTAATTATCGGTGTATTATGTTGTATTCATGAATGAGTTATGTATTCAAACTAACTATATTCATCTGTATTTTCAACCATATATTTTATCTTTTTAGTTATTTTTGTATGCAGGAAATAAAACTATTTGTTAAACACCCACCTATTTTGTCGCCGCATATCAGTTCCTACACTAACACCGACATAATTTTCGACTTCAAAGAAAAGCTTACTCCAGATCAGTACAAACTATTTGGTACTACTTGTTTTGGAGGATTCCTCGATTTGAAGCACTGTGAGGTTCAACATTAGTCATTCAGGTGCTTCATGGTTCTGCAGTTGAAAGAAAGTCCTATTGATTCATTTTAATACATGTGAATGGTACAACATTATGCTTTTCACTCAGGGAGTTTGCGTAGTTACTGGTCTCAATTGTTTTAGTGACGCTGACGATTTGAGTTTAACACAAAGATGCCTAACAGGATTGTGGATACATACTTTGGCGGTACAAAGAATGTTAAGAAGAAAGATTTGATGATATTCTTTGATGACAAGAATTGGGGTTTTGACAATGATGGAGATGCCATTAAAATAGTCGTGTTGTATTTCATACATATATTCATATTATCCACTGAGAAGAACTGCACAACCATCTTAAGACTACATTTTGACTTGGTTGAGAGAGGGAGATATTGTGATTACCCATGGGGTAAGGAGGCATTCAATGCCCTTCTCAAATCTATTAGCAAGAATATGGATTCCTAGAAGAAGTAATACAGGATAGCTAGGATGTCTCTTGCTATGCAAGTATGGTTATATGAGTGCTGTTCAAAGGTCGACCCAAAAATTACACTCCGAGTTGATAACCGTATTCCCAGAATATTCAATTGGAAATTCACTGACAACCAGCCAACTTATGCTTACTTGATGAACGACATATTCAACGACCAGGAAAATATGGTAATTTATTATCATTTAATTAACTGGTATTTTTATTCAACATATGTTTATGTTATTAAAAACAGTGTTAAAATTCAATGCTAAATACAATTGAATATATCATACATCTATGTTCATGTTTCCATAAATAATAGCAACGCAGCAGAATACATAATACCGTTTTACAGCTACACATTTAATTCAATATTATAAATATTTTATACAATACATGTGAATACATATACATATATATTTTTCCATATACATAAAGAAGAGTAAATTAGTAATCATACAACAATGTGATTTACATTGAGTGTATTTCTATTTTCAGATGAAATAAATAATATTCAACCAACCGCTAGTGAGCTTGTAGTTATTCAGGTGCCTTCGGATGGCGTTGATATAGACAAAAGTCCTCTTCATAGAGACCACAATGAAGAGGATTCTGATGACTTTAGTCCTACACCGCCTCTTCAGCCGAAGAAGAAATATGATGTAAGCGTTGGTCCTTCTTCATCACCACCTCACAAAAAGCGCAAACAACAGCTAATTGATCCCTCAATTGCAAAGAGTCCAATACCACATGTGTCCGCAAAACCTCATGCCAAGAATCCTCCTACTGCTAAGATTGAAATCAAGGAAACTGTATTGAGGGATAAGAAGCTAGCTGATTCTAAATCTGATGATTTGTCTGTTTTGAGGTAGGTCTAAATTCATTCAAGGATTATGTAAGTATTGTTAATGCATATTCATCTTTACAGTATATGTATTAACTTTCCTATATATTCTAACCCCTCTTTAATTGTTTGTTTAATTATTAGGTGATGGGCGAGTTCACTTCTCTACGAACTTTGATCAATGACAATTTCATAAAGCTTTCTGAAGAAGTTAAATCCAATTAGAATATAGAAAGGGTATATCAAAGAAAGAAATATACTGGGAGACATGATGGTGGTATTCAAAGGTCAACCAAGGCCAACTTGTGTGATAATCCCGGAAGTCAAATACAGCATGATACAACTGTTGGACAGAGGTTAAATATTTTTTACCTGTTTAGTATATATGTACTATAATGATACATGTTTAATGAGTGTATTTAAATGTATTCAGTATTAAGTTCTAAATTAATTTATTCATGATTTTCTGAATACATGTTATTAGTCAGCTATTACTATGCTTCAGTTTAATCAAGTATACAACATCATACATAATTCAAAATACACTTATATACATGAGAATACACCGTTATATTAGTGAATACATTTACAGAATACAGTTAAATACAGTAAGATACATTTGAATACAGTGATAACCTTAAGTATATACAGGTCTGCCACAATACGATATACATAAGTGTATACACCTACTCTGAATTTAGTACTTTATGTTTATTCTAATCTGATAAACATATTTGTTCAAATAAATAATATATTAATGTATTTCATTGGGTGTATGTTAAGTCTATGAAAAAGAAGATGAATACCAACATTCATACCGATGGACTTCCACATGCTAATTTAAGTGTAGACACATTAAATGCATCTACAGAGCAGATTTCTGTCTGTGGTGAATTTAGAGATGAAGGGCCTACTGAATCAGAGGTCCCAAGTATCATACTACTCAAATCTGACGAGGATTTATCCCATGAGCCAAATAGAATCCAGTTTGATATTCTACCTCATGCCGGTCAAATGTTTGAAGAAATACATGTGTCCCAATTTGAGTTGGCCGACTAGGACCTTCCAAGTCAGATTCCTGAAACAAGAATTGTGATACATCCTGCAGCTAAACTTGTCGATTCAACGCCTTTACTTTCGCATAGGACTCGGTGTCCAAGTCGATGGAAGTCTTCGCCTTACGAGACAAACTTCGACTCAGTTGGCTAGTAAATTTGTTTACAAATATACATTCTGATTGTCTCATTAATATCCTATTAGCTTCTATCAAGCTATATTTTATATCACCATGTTAACTATAATTAGATATCGTTTTAATGACTCCGATGAACTGCAGGTACTTCAATGAAGTTGACTCCCATTTTTGACAAAAAATATCCCTTTGAAGATGATTTAATCGCGGGGCCACATCATATTTTAGTCATTCAAGAATTTGAGAAATGAGTTTGTGATGGTCTGCTTGCTAAACATAATCAAAAGTAAGTTTTTTTATTTATTTATAATGTATAGTTTTACCCTTTATAATGTGAAGACTAATATTTTTCTTTTAAATCCTTGAAGAAAGGCTAAAGATGACCATTACAAGAAACATAAGTCAACACTGCCTATACTATTGGATTTTGGAGTTCATGAAGTCACTAGCAAAAGGTGGTTTTACCTTCTATCATTTGACGGGCAACTATGGAATGACGATGTAAGATATATCCTTTATACATTCAATTTAGTTATATTCAATTTTTTCATTGTTTGTATTCAATGTATTGAAATATGTATTCAGTGTCTTTTACCTGTTGTATTCATGATGTGTCAATATTTGTGTTTCACTGTTTCATTCAGTATATTCAAAGTTTGTAGTAACTGTATTCACTATGTTGCTCTCAGTGTATTCAAATGTATTTTTATTAATAGTATTTAAGTTATTCCTAAAACATACTACATCTATATTCAGTAAATTTTAGCGGTTGTTTTCATTGCTTTTCTGGTTGTATTCATTGTATTTTACTGTATTCACTATATTTCAAACTTAAACATATTCACTGATTATATTATGTTTTATTTCCTATGTTTGTATTCAATATGTTTCAATATTTTATAATCACTGTATTCACTGTTAAGAAGATGATTTTAATTTTTAGTGTATTTAATGTATTGACGCTATGTATTTAATTTGTATACAGTATATTGATGTCATATTTTACTACTTGAGAAAGAAAGGCAAGTATAACCAAAATAACATATTCAAATACACCACTGTTGATTGGATATTCAAGACAAGGGTTGCTGAAATCTTCGGCAAGTATAATGATACAAATAATGATGCAAGTGTAGCCAAGGGAAAAGATGTTGTATGCAAATACATAAGGGGCTACAGATTGCTAGCTAATGTACCATGGCATACAGTCTACAATGTCTTGATACCAGTCAACTTGAAAGACAAACTTCATTAGATATTGGCTGTTGTATCATTTAAGGAGAGATGTATCAATGTATATGACTCCTATAGAACAGCAGGTCATGATGCTTATGTTAGTTCTGAGATAGATAAGTTTACTAAGCTTATACCTCTGTACCTATCGATCGGTGGTTTTTACAATTACAAGTATGGCATAGATTGGTCCTGTGAACCAGCATACAATGACAAGACACAAACTGACACTTTTGATGTTGTGTTTGTTTCAAATTGCCTCAACAAAGATCAGGGAGCATGTATGCATTCAATCCTTTTTCTGATTCTTGTATCATTTATAATATATATATGCATTGTATTTAACTGTTGTCAATCTACTTTTTTTAGGGATTGTGGGTTGTATATCATAGTATATGTAGAGTATTTGAGCACTTATGTATATATATATATATGCATTATATTTAACTGTTGTCAATCTACTTTTTTCAGGGATTGTGGGTTGTATATCATAGTATATGTAGAGTATTTGAGCACTTATGGATTGGTTCCACAAACAATCTTTGATGCTAATTTACTCTATCAAAGATATGGTGCACTCCTTTGGGACTATGCTATGCGGAAGTTAGACGCCCATGCGATAAGCGACAATGAAGCACCCGCAAAGATTGTTAGGCAAATCATAAAATCGGATGCTTCTGTGAAGATAGTTTAGAATAGTTTTCTGTTATACGGATTGTATTTTCAGCTTATTACTAAATTTTATCATGGTTTTACGCAACCTTTTTGGTTTTGAATACATGAATGTCTTCTTGTCTTAATGCAACTATCACTCGGAATACGTTCAATTTTTTTATATGCTTCTATATTTAAATTCTCATGATTCAAAACTCAATTTTAACATTAATGTTTTTTCAAAAGTTTTTAAAATAATGTAATAAAAAGTAATTATATTAGCAGTATTTAAGTCATGCTGTTAATACATATATTCAGCTGTATTTATGTATTGGTGTAATCATGTACATAGTTGTATTATGTATTCAAATGTATTTTGAATTGAATTACATATGTATTAAAAAAAATTTAATACACTTCTGTATTATATGTATACATGTCTTGCTATACCTCATTTTGATTTTAATTATAAAACATACATACATATATATACATGATTTTCTTATTAATGCTGTTAAATTTCATTTTGAATCGAATTATAGCACATACATACATATAAATACATCATTTTTTAAAGCTACCAGGAAACATAACAACATTTAATTTTGTAATGATCCGACCGGTCGTTTTGAGTATTACAACCTTGTTTCCCTATTTACTGCTCATTTTTTCCTTTACAATTGTTATGTGACTTGCCGAGGTAGTTGTTTTGGGTCCCGTGAAGTTTTGGAATGAATTGAGACACTTAGTCTCAAGGTTGAAAACTTAAGTTGAAAAGGTTGACCGGATGTTAACTTATATGTAAATGACTCTGGACTAAAGTTTTGATGATTCCAATAGCTCCATATGGTGATTTCATACTTAGGAGTGTGTCAGGATATTTATTTTGAAGTTCGCAGTTAAATTTGGCTTGAACTAGTGAAAATAGAAAATAGAAGGTTTGGAAGTTTGACGGGGAGTTGACTTTATTAATATCGGGTTCGAAATCTAGTTCTGAAAAATTTTATAGTCCCATTATGTCATTTATGACTTGTGTGCAAAATTTAAGGTCAATCGGACTTGATTTGATAGGTTTCGGCACCGAATGTAGAAGTTGGAATTCGTTAGTTTTCATTGAGCTGGAATTGGGTGCGATTCATGTTTTTAGCATTGTTTAATATAATTTGAGGCATCGACTAATTTCTTACGATATTTTGGGACTTATAGGTATATTTGGTTGTGGTCCAGGGAGCCTCGGGTGAAGTTCGGATGGTTAACGGATCGAGTTTTGGACTTGGAGTTTTGCTGAAGTTTTTCTGGAGCACAGGTTTGGTTTCCTTCTACGCGATTGCGTGAGAAGGTCCATGATCGCGTAGGCTTAATTGGGCAGTTGAGGTTTTTTGCTATGCGGTCGCGTGGGGAGGTACGCGATCGTGAAGCTCTGGATGCCAGTGCATCGCGAACGCGTGAGGCATGTCGCGCTCGCGAAGAGGAATTGGAGCAGGAACTGGTCACGTGAAGTTATTCTTCACGATCACGTAGGACTGTGGAGCCAATGCTTCGCGTTCGCGTGGGCCTTTCCGCGATCTCGAAGGCCAGTTAGGCAGCTTGTTTTATTCTTCGCGATCGCAGGGCAATCGCATAGGGTAAATGACTAGCAGCAAACTTAAGTTCTGAAAATAAGACTTCTCTTTTTCCATTTTTGACGATTTGGAGCTCGGGGAGAGGCGATTTTCGTGATATTTTCAAGGAAAACATCGGGGTAAGAGTTCATAACTCAATTTTGAGAAAATTACCTGAATCTATTGTTATTTTTAGCATTTAACTGGTGTTTTAAGTGGGAAAAATTATGAAAACCCTTAAGGTTAAATTGAGGATTTAAAAGTCGAGTTGATGCCGGAATTTGGTAAATTTGATATGGTTGGACTCGTGGTTGAATGGGCGTTCATATTTTGTAATTTTTGTCAGGTTTTGAGACGTGGGCCCCATTATTGATTTTTGGGTGGATTTTCGGATTTAATTTTGAAATTTAGTATTTTCATATGTAATTGATTCTTATAATTGGTGTTGACTGTATCAAATTAATTGTGACTAGATTCGAGGCATTCAGAGGCCGATTCGCGAGGCAAGGGCTTATTGGAATAGAGAATTTGCACGAATTGAGGTAACAATTCTAAATTTGGTTCTAAGGGTATGAAACCCCGTATTATGTGTTATGTGATTGGTTTTGAGGTGACGCACATGCTAGGTGACGGGCATGTGGACGTGCACCGTAGAAATTGTGATTTGGTCAATTCAATGGAACCGTATAGTTGATTATCATGATTATTGAGAGCCCGAGAGACTGGAGAGATTGATGATTGAGTGAGGCCGAGGGCCTGATTGTGAGGATATTTATGGGATCAAGCTGCACGCCGTAGCATATTTTATTAATTTATGCCATGATTGGCTTGTTATATAGCTTGGGCTGAAGGAGCCCCTATGGAGTCTGTACACCCCTAGTGAGTGCAAGTACCTACTGAGTGTGAGTTCGAGTGCTGTGTGTCTGAGAGAAATGAGCGATTGTGAGAAATGGGTGACTGTGAGGTTGGAGTGAATGGGAGGACTGAGTGAGTGTTACTCTGAGTATGTGCACTTGATTTCATTACTATTATGCTTCAGCTGGTATATATATCACTGCCATGAAATTTTTGAAAGATTCTATATCTTGTTTCAATTGACCTTGGTATGAATTAACTGTTTTGGTTTTAAATGTCAAACTTGGAAGCATGCCTATTTCCCCGTATTATATCGTTTGTTTAGTGAACTGTACCGTGATGCTCGTCACTACTTTCAGTCCAATAATTAGTCTTGTTACTTACTGAGTTAGTTGTACTCACACTACACCATGCACCTCGTGTGCAAATCCAGGTGCTTCCGGACATGGGCGTTGCTATATTTTGGAGAATTATCTGTTGGAGACTTTCGAGGTTGCTGTTTTGGCGTCCGCAGACCTTGACTCTCCCATTCCTTTTGGTTATTTGTATTGTTCTATATATTTTCAAACAGATTTTTTATCAGTCAGACTGGTGGTCATTTAGATGCTCATGTACTTAGTAACACTGGGTTTTTGGAGTGTATTGTATAGAGATAGTACTTTGTATAATAAATTGTGGTATTTTACTCTTAAATTTATTTATTATGTTTTCAAACGTAAAAGAATTGGTGATTTATTGAGGTTGTCGACTTGCATAACATTAAGATAAGCGCCATCACGACATGTGTAATATTGGGTCGTGATAAGTTGGTATCAAAGCCTAAGTTACATAGGTCTCACGAGTCATGAGCAGGTTTAGTAGAATCTTGCGGATCAGTACGGATACGTCTGTACTTATCTTCGATAGGCTGTCGAACCATTAGGAAAACTTCACATTCTTGTATTTTTGTCGTGCAGATTGGTTGATTCCGGAAAATAAACTTCTGTTTCTATTCTCTCACAGATGGTGAGGACATGTGCTACCGGACAGGACGGCCAGCCACTAGTGCCACCAGTTAGGGCCACGAGAGGTCGGAGCCGTGGTAGAGGCCGAGGTATAGCTCGCATAGCAGTTTGAGCAGCACCTGCATATCCACCCATTGCTCCAGCTCAAGAGCAGGTTCCAAATGTGGTTGAACCAGTGGGGCCAGCTCAGGCACTAGCTATGCCCGTTGTCATTCCAAGCCTTCAGGAGGCTTTAGCCCAGATATTGACTGTTTGCACTAGCCTTGCTCAGGTGGTTTTGGCTCAGACCGCACCAGCCACTTCTCTGGCCGGGGGAGGTACTCATACTTCCGTTGCCCATACTCCAGAGCAGGTAGTGCAGGGACTTCAGATACCGAGGGTACTACCAGTCCAGTCGGTTGCAGCTGCTCAACCTAGGTGGGTCCCGTTATGACTGATGATGAGCAAAATAGACTAGAGAGATTTGGGAGACTCCAGCCTCCAGCATTCAGTGGCACTGAGTCTGAGGATGTCCAGGACTTTTTGGACAGGTGCCAGCGGATTCTTCGCACGACAGGTATTCTGGAGACCAGTCGGGTCTCATTCACTACTTTTCAGTTTACTAAGCTGCCTTCAGATGGTAGGAGGCTTATGAGAGGCGCAGGCCAGTTGGTGCGGCACCACTTACATGGCGTGAGTTCTCTGTTCTCTTCTTAAAAAAGTTCATGCCACAGTCTCGCATGGAGGAGCTGCGTAAACAGTTTGAGCAGCTACGTCAGAATGGCATGTCTGTGACCCAGTACGAGATAAGGTTTTCCGAGTTGGCTCGTCATGCACTTCAGTTGGCTTCCACGGATAGGGAGAGGATTAGGAGGTTCATTGATGGCCTCACATATCAGTTGTGGTTGCTTATGACTCGAAAGAGGGTATCTGGTACTCCTTTCGATGAGGTGGTCGATATTGCTCGGCAGATAGAGATGGTCCGTAGTCAGGAGCGTGAGGACAGGGAGGCCAAGAGGCCTCGAGGTTCGGGTGGTCCCAATGGTGTTCATTCTAGGGGACAATTCTACCACAACAGGGGTCGTCCTGCAGATGGCTCGTCCAGTTCACTGTGGTGCATCATCCAGCCATGGTTCATACAGTGCTCGTGAGAGTCATTCATCTCTCAGTGCCCTTCCAGATCAGAGTTCGTCCTGTGCTCCATCAGTTCAGGGTTCATCTATGCCAGGCCCTTCTAGAAATTACTCGGGTAATCGGGGCCCGATTCAGTCCCCACCAGCACCACTTCCGGGGAGTTGCTTCGAGTGCAGGGAGTTTGGGCATATGTGGAGACAGTGTCATCGTCGCCTGGGAGGTCCAGTGCAACAGAGGAGTCAGGCTACAAATTCATCACCAGTTACTTCACCACCCGCCACTCAGCTTGAGGTGGGGCCCAAGTAACTAGAGGTCGCCCTAGAGGGGGAGGCCGATCAAGTGGCGGTTAGGCCCGATTCTATGCTATTCCTCCCAGACCAAATGCTTATGCTTCAAATACAGTGATCATAGGTATTGTCTCAGTATGCTTCAGATCCATGTCATGCTATGCTGGATTGTCATCTAAGACCGTGACGTTGGCGATGCGGGGTTGCCAAGGATCGAGTAGAGAGGTTCTCTAGATTATGTTCCCAGCAAGGTGATTTCATATTTGAAGGCCCAATGAATGGTTGGGAAGGGTTGTTTATCTTATTTGGCCTTTGTGAGGGATGTTGATGGTGATACCCCTACTATTGATTCAGTCCTAGTGGTGCGAGATTTCCCGGATGTGTTTCCTGCAGACCTGCCGGGCATACCGCCCGACGGGGATATTGACTTGATGCCGGGTACTTAGTCCATTTCTATTCCTCCATATCGTATGGCACCATCTGAGTTGAAGGAATTGAAAGAGCAACTTTAGGAACTTCTCGATAAGGGGTTTATTAGGCCTAGTGTGTTGCCTTGGGGTGCACCAGTTCTAATTGCGAAAAAGAAAGACGGTACTATGGGGATGTGCATCGACTACAGGTAGTTGAACAAAGTTACAATCAAGAACAAGTATCCTTTGCCACATATTGATGATTTATTTGACCAACTTCAAGGAGCGAGGGTGTTCTCTAAGATTGATTTGAGATATGTGTATCACCAGTTGAAGATATAAGATTCAAATATTTTAAAGACAGCATTTAAGACCCGCTATGGTCACTATGAATTTCTCGTGATGTCGTTTGGGTAGACCAACGCCCCAGCAGTGTTCATGCACTTGATGAACAGTATATTCCAGCCATATCTTGCTTTATTCGTCGTAGTATTTATTGATGATATCCTGGTGTACTCACGTATCCAGGAGGAGCATGCACAACACTTGAGTATTGTATTACAAAGGTTGAGGGAAGAGAAACTTTATTCCAAGTTCTCCAAGTGTGAGTTCTCGCTTAGTTCGATGGCGTTCTTAGGGCACGTGGTGTCCAGTAAGAGGATTCAGGTAGATCCGAAGAAGATAGAGGTAGTTCATAGTTGGCCTAGGCCATCTTCAGCTACTGAGATTCGGAGTTTTCTCGGCTTGGCTGGGTATTATCGTCCCTTTATAGAGGGCTTCTCGTCTATTGCATCGCCCTTGACCAAATTGACCAAGAAATGTGCTCCTTTCAGGTGGTCGGATGAGTGTGAGGAAAGTTTTTAGAAGCTTAAGACTGCATTGACCACAACTCCAGTTCTAGTTGTGCCTTCAGCTTCAGGTTCTTATACAGTGTATTGTGACGCTTCTCGGATCGGTATTGGGTGTGTCTTAATGCAGGAGGGTAGAGTGATTGCTTATGCTTCGCGCCAATTGAAGCCATATGAAAAGAACTACCCTGTTCATGATTTGAAGTTGGCAGTCATCGTTCATACATTGAAGATTTGGAGGCATTATCTCTGCGGTGTATCTTGTGAGGTATTTACGGATCATCGGAGTCTCCAGCACTTGTTCAAACAAAAAGATCTAAATTTTAGACAACGGAGTTGGTTGGAGGTGCTAAAGGACTATAATATTACTATTCTGTATCATCCCGGGAAGGCTAATGTGGTAGCTGATGCCTTGAGTAGAAAGGCAGTGAGTATGGGTAGTCTTGCATTCATTTCTATTAGTGAGAGACCTCTTGCAGTTAATGTTCAGGCCTTGGCCAATCAGTTCGTGAGATTAGATGTTTCGGAGCCCAGTCGGGTTTTAGCTTGTGTGGTTTCTCGGTCTTTCTTATATGACCGGATCAGAGAGCGTCAGTGTGATGATCCCCATTTGCTTGTTCTGAAGGACACACTTTAGCACGGTGATGCCAAAGATGTTACTATTGGAGATGATGGGATGTTGAGGATGCAAGGTCGGATTTGTGTGTCAAATGTAGATGGATTGCGTGAGTTGATTCTTGAGGAGGCCCACAGTTTGCGGTGGTCCATTCATCCGGGTGCCGCAAAGATGTATCAGGACTTGAGACAACACTATTGGTGGAGGAGGATGAAGAAATATATAGTGGGGGTTTGTAGCTTGGTGTTTAAATTGTCAGTAGGTGAAGTACGAGCATCAGAGACCCGGCGGATTGCTTCAGAGACTTGAGTATTACCATGGACTTCGTAGTTGAACTCCCACGGACTTGGAGGAAGTTTGATGCTGTTTGGGTGATTGTGGATCGGCTAACCAAGTCCGCGCATTTTATTCCTGTTGATACTACTTATTCTTCGGAGCGGTTGGCTGAGATCTATATCCGCGAGATTGTTTGCCTTCACGGTGTGCCGATGTCCATCATTTCAGATCGGGGCACGCAGTTTACATCACGGTTTTAGAGAGTAGTACAGTGAGAGATAGGCACACAGGTTCAGTTGAATATACATTTCACCCTTAGATGGACGAACAATCTGAGCGTACTATTCAGATATTGGAAGATATGTTACGCGCTTGTGTTTAGATTTTGGGGGTTCTTGGAATCAGTTTCTGCCATTTTCAGAGTTTGCCTATAATAACAACTATCAATTGAGCATTCAGATGGCTCCGTATGAGGCTTTGTATGGGAGACAATGTCGGTCTCCGGTGGGTTGGTTTGAGCCGGGTGAGGCTAGGCTATTGGGTACTAATTTAGTTCAGGATGCTTTGGAGAAGGTTAAATTGATTCAGGATCGACTTCGCGCGGCGCAGTCTAGAAAGAAGAGCTATGCTGACAAGAAAGTTCGCGATGTTGCTTACGTGGTAGGAGAAAAGGTACTACTCCGAGTTTTGCCTATGAAGGGTGTTATGAGATTTGGGAAAAAGAGTAAGTTGAGCCCTCAATATTTTGGGCCTTTTGAGATACTTAAAAAGGATTAGAGAGGTGGCTTATGAACTTGCATTGCTTCCTAGTCTATTGGCTGTTCATCCAGTGTTTCATGTATCCATGCTCCGGAAGTATGTCGGAGATCCGTCTCATGTTTTGGATTTCAGTACGGTTCATCGGAGTCTCCAGCATGTGAGGTACAACTCATGTGAGGTATTTACGGATCATCGGAGTCTCTAGCACTTGTTCAAATAAAAAGATCTAAATTTTAGACAACGGAGTTGGTTGGAGGTGCTAAAGGACTATAATATTACTATTCTGTATCATCCCGGGAAGGCTAATGTGGTAGCTGATGCCTTGAGTAGAAAGGCAGTGAGTATGGGTAGTCTTGAATTCATTTATGTTAGTGAGAGACCTCTTGCAGTTAATGTTCAGGCCTTGGCCAATCAGTTCGTGAGATTAGATGTTTCGGAGCCCAGTCGGGTTTTAGCTTGTGTGGTTTCTCGGTCTTTCTTATATGACCGGATCAGAGAGCGTCAGTGTGATGATCCCCATTTGCTTGTTCTGAAGGACACACTTTAGCACGGTGATGCCAAAGATGTTACTATTGGAGATGATGGGATGTTGAGGATGCAGGGTCGGATTTGTGTGTCAAATGTAGATGGATTGCGTGAGTTGATTCTTGAGGAGGCCCACAGTTTGCGGTGGTCCA
>MCJB01024704.1:48869-71672 GCA_002018475.1 Nicotiana obtusifolia
GACAACACTATTGGTGGAGGAGGATGAAGAAATATATAGTGGGGGTTTGTAGCTTGGTATTTAAATTGTCAATAGGTGAAGTACGAGCATCAGAGACCCGGCAGATTGCTTCAGAGACTTGAGTATTACCATGGACTTCGTAGTTGAACTCCCACGGACTTGGAAGAAGTTTGATGCTGTTTGGGTGATTGTGGATCGGCTAACCAAGTCCGCGCATTTTATTCCTGTTGATACTACTTATTCTTCGGAGCGGTTGGCTGAGATCTATATCCGCGAGATTGTTTGCCTTCTGTGCCGATGTCCATCATTTCAGATCGGGGCACGCAGTTTACATCACGGTTTTAGAGAGCAGTACAGTGAGAGATAGGCACACAGGTTTAGTTGAATATACATTTCACCCTTAGACGGACGAACAATCTGAGCGTACTATTCAGATATTGGAAGATATGTTACGCGCTTGTGTTTAGATTTTGGGGGTTCTTGGAATCAGTTTCTGCCATTTTCAGAGTTTGCCTATAATAACAACTATCAATTAAGCATTCAGATGGCTCCGTATGAGGCTTTGTATGGGAGACGGTGTCGGTCTCCGGTGGGTTGGTTTGAGCTGGGTGAGGCTAGGCTATTGGGTACTAATTTAGTTCAGGATGCTTTGGAGAAGGTTAAATTGATTCAGGATCGACTTCGCGCGGCGTAGTCTAGAAAGAAGAGCTATGCTGACCAGAAAGTTCGCGATGTTGCTTACGTGGTAGGAGAAAAGGTACTACTCTGAGTTTTGCCTATGAAGGGTGTTATGAGGTTTGGGAAAAAGATTAAGTTGAGCCCTCAATATTTTGGGCCTTTTGAGATACTTAAAAAGGATTAGAGAGGTGGCTTATGAACTTGCATTGCTGCCTAGTCTATCCGCTGTTCATCCAGTGTTTCATGTATCCATGCTCCGGAAGTATGTCGGAGATCCGTCTCATGTTTTGGATTTCAGTACGGTTCAGTTGGATGGTGATTTGACTTATGATGTGGAGCCGATTGCCATTTTGGACCGGCAGGCTCAAAAGCTGAGATCAAAGAACATAGCTTTAGTGAAAGTGTAGTGGAGAGGCCAGCCAGTCAGAGAAGCTACCTGGGAGATTAAGCGGGAGATGTGGAGCAAGTATCCACACCTATTTGAGACTCCAGGTATGATTCTAAACCCGTTCGAGGATGAATGTTTGTTTAAGAGGGAGAGAATGTAATGACCCGGCCGGTCGTTTTGAGTATTACACCCATTTCCCCATTTACTGCTCATTTTGTGCTTTACAGTTGTTATGTGACTTGCCAGGGTAGTTGCTTCGGGTTCGGTGAGGTTTCGGAATGAATTGAGACACTTAGTCTCAAAGATAAAAACTTAAGTTGAAAAGGTTGTCCGGATGTTGACTTATGTGTAAACGACTCTAGAATAGAGTTTTGATGATTCCAATAGCTCCGTATGGTGATTTCGTACTTAGGAGTGTGTCCGAATATTTATTTTGAAGTTCGTAGTTAAATTTGGCTTGAAATGGCGAAAATAGAAAATGAAAGGTTTGGAAGTTTGATCGGGAGTTGACTTTATTGATATCGGGTTCGAAATCTAGTTCTGAAAATTTTTGTAGGCCCGTTATGTCGTTTATGACTTGTGTGCAAAATTTGAGGTCAATCGGACTTGATTTGATAGGTTCCGGCACCGAATGTAGAAGTTGGAATTCGTTAGTTTTCATTAGGCTTGAATTGGGTGCGATTCATGTTTTTAGCATTGTTTAATGTAATTTGAGGCATCGACTAAGTTCGTATGATATTTTAGGACTTAAGGGTATATTTGGTTGATGTCCAAGGAGCCTCGGGTGAAGTTCGGATGGTTAACGGATCGAGTTTTGGACTTGGAGTTTTGCTGAAGTTTTTTGTGTGCATAGGTCTGGTTTCCTTCTACGCGATCGCATGAGAAGGTCCGCGATCGCGTAGGCTTAATTACGCAGTTGAGGTTTTTGGCTATGCGGTCGCGTGGGGAGGTACGCGATCGCGAAGCTCTGGATGCCAGTACATTGCGAACGCGTGAGGCATGCCGCGTTCGCGAAGAGGAATTGGAGCAGGAGTTGGTCACGTGAAGTTATTCTTCGCAATCGCATAGGACTGTGGAGCCAATGCTTTGTGTTCGTGTGGGCCTTTCCGCAATCGCGAAGGCCAATTTTTGGGGCAGCTTGTTTGGTTCTTCGCGATCGCGGGGCGATCGCATAGGGTAAAACGACTGGGCAGCAGAACTTAAGTTTGAAAATGAGACTTCGTCTCATTTTCACATTTTTTTGACGATTTGGAGCTCGGGTAGAGGCGATTTTTGGGAGATTTTCAAGAAAAATATCAAGGTAAGAGTTCTTAACTTAATTTTGGTCAAATTACCCGAATCTATTATTAATTTTTAGCATTTAACTTGTGTTTTAAGTTGGAAAAATTATGAAAACCCGTAAGGTTAAATTGAGGATTTGAGGGTCGAGTTGTTGTCGGAATTTGGTAAATTTGATATGGTTGGACTCGTGGTTGAATGGGTGTTCATATTTTGTAACTTTTGTCAGGTCCGGAGACGTGGGCTCCAATGTTGATTCTTGGTGGATTTTCGGATTTAATTGGGAAATTTAGTATTTTCATATGAAATTGATTCCTAGAATTGGTGTTGACTGTATCGAATTAATTGTGACTAGATTCGAGGCGTTCGGAGGCCGATTCACGAGACAAGGGCTTGTTAGAATAGAGAATTTGCACGAATTGAGGTAAGTAACAGTTCTAAATTAGGTTCTGAGGGTATGAAACCCCGTATTATGTGTCATGTGATTGGTTTTGAGGTGACGCACATGCTAGGTGACGGGCGTGTGGGCGTTCACCGTAGAAATTGTGATTTGGTCAATTCTATGGAACCGTATAGTGATTAATCTGATGTTACTCGTATATTCTCCATGTATTATAGAAATTGAACTGCAAATCATGTTTAGGCTATGTGTTGGCATTGTAGAGACCCACAAAGGTCGTGTTACATGTTGAATTATCTGCTAAATTGTTGTTTTGCATTCAGTCACAGTTTTATAGCATATAATATCTCAGTCTCTGTTGTTCTTTATTGACACATTATATTATCACTGTTTGGGCTGATTATCATGATTATTGAGAGACCGAGAGACTGGAGAGATTGATGATTGAGTTAGGCCGAGGGCCTGATTGTGAGGATATTTATGGGATCAAGCTGCACGCCGCAACATGTTTTATTAATTTATGCCATGATTGGCTTGTTATATAGCTTGGGCTGAAGGAGCCCCTATGGGGTCTGTACACCCCTAGTGAGTGCAAGTACCTACTGAGTGCGAGTTCGAGTGCTGTGTGTCTGAGAGAAATGAGCGATTGTGAGAAATGGGTGACTGTGAGGTTGGAGTGAATGGGAGGACTGAGTGAGTGTTACTCTGAGTATGTGCACTTGATTTCATTACTATTGTGCTTCAGCTGGTATATATATCACTGCCATGAAATTTTTGAAAGATTCTATATCTTGTTTCAATTGACCTTGATATGAATTAACTGTTTTGGTTTTAAATGTCAAACTTGGAAGCATGCCTATTTCCCCGTATTATATCGTTTGTATAGTGAACTGTACCGTGATGCTCGTCACTACTTTCAGTCCAATAATTAGTCTTGTTACTTACTGAGTTAGTTGTACTCACACTACACCATGCACCTCGTGTGCAAATCCAGGTGCTTCCGGACATGGGCGTTGCTATATTTTGGATAATTATCTGTTGGAGACTATCGAGGTAGCTGTTTTGGCGTCCGCAGACCTTGACTCTCCCATTCCTTTCGGTTATTTGTATTGTTCTATATATTTTCAAACAGATTTTTTATCAGTCAGACTGGTGGTCATTTAGATGCTCATGTACTTAGTAACAATGGGTTTTTGGAGTGTATTGTATAGAGATAGTATTTTGTATCAGAAATTGTGGGACACTCTTAAATTTATTTATTGTGTTTTCTAACTTAAAGGAATTGGTGATTTATTGAGGTTGTCGGCTTGCCTAGTATTAAGATAAACGTCATCACAACAGGTGTGATTTTGGGTCTTGACAAATGTAGTCATCTAAACTTAAAAAATTCATCCAGTAACAATTCAATACACATAAAAATCAATATGTAATAGAAAACTTGAACACATCCAAAAATAATGATTGCAGGAATAAAAATCAGAATATCAACTAATTCCTACACGAAGCATTTCTACAAGTACGCTTATTATGTCCACCCTGCCCACATATACTACGCGAATGTTGATTTTTCTTCTGAAGCAATTCACTTAACGGCTTATCGTGCTTCTTCTTTGGCATTCTAGGAGGTCTCTTCCATTTGGTTGGTAAGATAACTTCCTCTGATATATGTTCTGGCATATTCCATTCACTTCGATCAGGGAGAGATACATGGGCACCTCGTATGTCATTACAACAGACTTTGGTTTGTAATAGTCCGAGCAATAATCTTTCGGCAATAGAAACTTGCTTTTCAAGACAACCCAAGCATGTGGGCACGTAACCCCTCAACTTGGAACTGCCCACAACTGCAAATTTTCCTTAAGAGGCAAACAGTGTAATGCCTTCCTTTATCATTCACCATGTGCAAGTGTTCAGTCGATGGTACAACCTACATTAAATGGAAAAATATTATTTTGGACATTTGTACAAAATATGTATATGTCAATGAATACATGGATTACACACAACATTCATGAATATAAGAAAAAAATATTGGAAATACATTGAATTCAAACACTATTTATTAAACAGACTATAAAAGTGAATACATTTATTTGTAAAATACAATAAAATACTCTCAATACAAATAGAAAATCAATGAATACCATCAATGAAATATACTCAATACAACAGTAATAACATGTACTAGGAATAAATAAAATACTGTTAATACAAAATAAACTTGAATACATTGAATACAACTGTTAGATACAAAAGAATACAAGTACTTGGTTTATTATGAAATATGCAGGCAATTGGTTACTATTACAGGTTGTATCCGTCATAAATACATGATGTATTCATATATCTTAATTTTTTCGATGCAAGTAATTATAGCAAATTATAAAAACTTACAGTCATACGTGTAGACAATGCCTCATTCAATGTAAGAAGCTCCTGATATTTTTTTCCAAGTTTTGTGTACGTGTGTGAAGCTTCTTTTCAATTGCTGCAATTCCAACGTCCAAACATCTTCCTAACTTCTTCTAGGAAGTCATATATTAGCAATTCTCTTGCTGATACAAGTGCCGAATCAATTGACTCAGCAATATTTGATGTCATAGTCTATCCCTGGTTAATAGGTGCATAAAACTTGGCCCACTTTTCGTACCCAGCTAATTCCAAGTAATCTTTCACCCGAATACCTACCTTCTCCAACTTTTCCATTAGACTATAAAATTCATCCTGGGTGTATGCTTTTGCCATTGAAAAGTATACCTCGCTCAACCTCTCATGACTTTTTTTGAATAAGATATGTTGTTCCATAGATTCCATATACAAGCAAACTGGGGTACGGTAGGATACACTCTGGATACAAATTTGTTGATGCTTTTATTTCTATCAAACAATGCACATGTTTTCTCGTTCGCCATAAGCTACCTTAAATTTCTCAAAGAACCACAACCAAGCAGCATCATTCTCTGAATCAACTACACCATATGCTAGTGGCAATATATGTCATGTAAATACAATTACATGCAGATAAAAAATATCATTACATATGTATTAAAAAATTAAAATAGCATTTTCTATGTTAATCTACCTTGTATGTATTTTTTTTAACTAACTAACCTGCACCATCCAATGTGCTAGCCGAGACGAATGTCCCTGTGTATGCTGATTTTATTTGGCTGCCATCCACAACGACGATGGGTCTACAGTAATCGAACCCCTTTATAAAAGCATACAACGATTTATACAAATATATGAACTCATTTTTAGAAGATTTTTTCATTCTAATATGTGAACCAGGATAAGTCATATCCAGTGTATATAAGTACCCTGATAATTTATTATATGAATTAATTGGTTCACCCCTCAGAAAAATTCACTGCTTTTTCTCTAACGCGCCACGCCAACATGTAACTAACATCTACACCAAAGTCTGATTTCACATCATCAATTATATCCTTTGGCGTGTATTTTCTCTTTTGATTAGTAAACTTGGACCTGATCATTCCCCCAATCAACCTACTGGTTGATTGACGTTGCTCATACACCTTATCCTTCAATGGACATATATACTTATCATTGAACTCCCTCACTTTGAACATTTGCGAGTTGTTAATACTAGAAGCCTTAAATTTTCATTCACAGTCCTCAAAAATACATAACAAGGTATAACTGCAAATACATTTGTGTTATAATTATAATTTGTCATGTATGGATAAAATATATACAGATCACGACAGGTTAATATTACATTCAATGAAATACAAAGAAATACAATATGTGTTACATGAATACACCATTAAAAAATGTTGAATTTAGTGTATACAACGATGTATTATAAATACATTAATATTAATGGTTCATTTCTCCTATAACTGTTTAAACACATTCAATTAAAAATACTGATACAGAAACATATAATGAAAGAAAACATATATATGAATACCACAAAATATATGTTATATTTATAATATGCTGCCACAGATACACTACAAAGGTATAATGAATACACAAACATTCGGTTGAATACAACACGTTGATGAAGAGGTTGTAACTAATAACACTCAAACCTGCTAGCATTTGACCTATCAACCCGGAATTGAAACCTTCTAGCAATTACATATTGCTCAATCACCGCCTTTAATGTGGTATTTTCCTTAAATACTTGTCCAGCCATCACCTCTTTTTGATTATTATTTGAAATAATCAAATCCCTTTCCGGTTCGAAAACCTCAAGTGGTTCACCTGAGTTTAAAGACGCAAGTGTAAATGTATCAATTGTATCAAATTTATTCACCCCATCTGTTGAGTCAATTGCATTAGGTCACCTTCAATTAAAGTTCCTCCATCTACAATTTCTTTATCCAATGTAGTTATACACAATGGATACATCCCGAATTCTTTGTTTTTCTTTTTCAACACTACATACACCCTCAAACTCATGTCTTTGTGTATTTCCACAAGCGTGCAATTTTTTTCACTTTGTATTCAATTTTAATTGACTTGGAGCTCAAATCTATGTCAAGTTGCTTCGAAATTGACGCAACTAAATCATTGTATGACGCAATACTCTTTTATCAATATCCCCTCAATCTGATAATCAACATAACAATTTTCAACGTTCTACTTCCCGGAATGACGAATTAGCACTGTTAAGCTTGCCATCTAGAAAATCAAATTTTAAAATATTTCTGTAGATACTTGTATTAATTCCGAGCAGAACCTCGAACAAAATCAAAAAAAATAAACCTCGAACTATATCAGACAAAAAAAGAAGAAGAAGAGGGACTGAAACTCAGAAGCAGGCTCTGTTTTTCTTGTGTTTAGCGTCTGATAAATCTTCTCATTAATTGGATTGATAATGTTACGTGTTAGAATTGATTTTGTTGAGTTATATTAGGAGTGTATCAAGTTAATTGATACACATTCCGTTATTAAACAGCTGGAGAGACCTATTTTTACGTTGATTGTCGTTACTGTATTCATGATAACATGGCGCGAATACATGTGAATACAGAAGCGCACAGCTGGACTGCCCTGTTTTTAGATGCTTTTTGCTACTGTATTCATGAATACAGTAGCACGAATACATCGAATACATTACTATAACAACTAAAAAATAGCTATAGAAAGTAATAATATATATGGTAGCTATAAAAACTTAACAACCACTAAACAATAGTGGTTTTTGAAAATTCCTCTTCTATGATTCTATCCTTATCTGTTCTCTTCTTTTATATCTCTATTTCCTTGCTTGATTGTCATCCTGGAGTTACTGCTTTTACTGAATTCTCGAGTTCTTCAGTACTCCCACAATTTAATTTTAAACGTGTATATTAAACTACAAAATAAATGGTATATGTCTTTCATATAAATTTATTTTTATCTTATTTAATATAGATTTTTACCTTATTAATTTATCGTTCAACAATGATAAATTAATGTGGTGCATACATATACCCAAGTCAAATATGGGCATTACATATGAAGAAGAATAAGAGCAGAATTGTGACAACAAAGACAAATGTGAGGTCACCATCGTAGAAGAGTTTGGTCTCTTCTACTATTTTTGTTTTGTGGTGAAAAATCCCTCTGGCTACTTCCAGGTGATTTCCGTGATCAGCTCCTGCCCACGGGATAAGTCTTTTCCCGTTTTTCCAACTTTCTACGTACTTCTCCATGCTTTTCAACTTAGTTAAAGTCCGACTTGATTAGGTAGAGGCAGATCTATCACCAATACATTCTAAAAAAATAACAAACGATTCTTGTAGTTTCCGTAATTTTCTTTTAAAATAAAGAATATTATCGGCTTAAGATAAGGTTTCAACATAAAACCCAATCTGAGCTACTTATTAATGCCTGATTTGCTACTAGTCATGCTTTTCCTGTAGCTAATACCGATGTAAGATCTCATACTAACCACTCCCAAAAGGTCGGTCTCATTGATATAAAATTACATAAATTCAAACAAGTAGTCTTATAACATTGTTGAATTTAAGAAGTTCAAAGTCAAGCATTAGAAATCTAACCTCCTTTAAAATTCGAATTGAACTAAAAATTAATTAAGTATCACTTTTTCTTTTTTTTGATAATAACTGTAAAAAAATTTATCATTAATTAACAACCAAACAATTACACCTAAAGAGCACTTACACATCATGTCCATCTTTCGGGAAGAGTAACATGATCAAATATGCCTCCAACAAAACCACCAACTAGTTACATAATTTGTGAATAAAAAAATATACATTTATGTGCTTTCCTAGACTCTTGTAAAAACTCTATCCTTTCAATTATCTTTTTCTTAACCTGTGTCATTACAAAATTGATGTTTACATCTTCACTTCTGAATAATCTCCAGTTTCTTGCTCTCCAGGTGTGGTATATTATAGCACCTCATATTGCTGCTGCAACTTCCTTTTTAAATTGCTTCCATCGCTTCTTCTTTATCCATTCCAAGAGTGATTGCATTTGTTTGACCAAAAAATATAAATCTTGGTTCAAATAATTCAATTTGTATGAATAAGGATTAATCTTAGCTAACAATAATATCCCTAGATGGAGTTCTTAAAGAAGCAACAAATACTACGTAGATCTGGCCGGACAGCGGCAATGGCATACAATAAATATTCTAGAAATCAGAAGCAATAATGTAGCATTCAATGATAATGAACATCAGTAAATGGCATTTAAGTAATAGAATGAATGAGTCACCCAAGAAAGGATGGAATAAGTGGATGTTCTTTCTGACAATGATGAATGATAGATAATTCCTTGAATATTTGAGTTATTATCGGATCTAGTGGAAAAGTACAAGAATCTCAGTGAAAACGTGATGTTTGTATCTTAGCAAGTGAGATCAGATTCTTTAAGTCAAAGTGTGTTCTGTAAATGAATATCACATGTCCCCTATCATCGTGTCTTTTTCTATTTATAAGGAATATGTTCCTAAGAAACCTTAATAGTACAAGTGTAGAGAATATCCACTAGAATATTCTATTTAATATCCAATTTTGAAACTAGCCGTTACAACTCTGTCAAAGGTACTCGACCTCGGCTTTGACCCTTGTTGTCTCTTCGGCTTCGTCCTTTGTTGACTCTCCAGCTTCGTCCTTTTTTGACTCTTTGACCACAAACTTCACCCCTTCTCGGGCCATTTCGACAAATGACGACTTGGGAACTCTTCTCCTAATGCTATCTCGGTTTAAATATTCTAAAGATAGATTTTAATCCATACAGTTAGTCTCTCCGCTTATTAAGGCCGGCTTCTGGCGGGTTCGATGAACGGATTCGAGTCTACGTGATCGACACAATCGAGCGAGCTATGCAGGTGGTGGTGGTTGCGGCGAACTGGCAGCGTGGCCCTATGTTGGCCGCATATTTCAAACGCTTCAATTTTCCCAGGCGATTCGCTGGAACTATGCTATTCACGAGTTAGGATGACGTCATAACTTCATGCATCATTATGACACACATTCCCGATCCGTTGCTTCGTTTCGCGTGTGCCTCTGATTGAACCTGCCGCTTCAGTTCAGGTGCTAGAAATGATGAGCTATTTTCGGTCTTGGTGCCAAAACCCTTATAAATAAAGGTATTTAGATGCGATTTTGAGGTTTAAGTTTTCTGTTGTTTCGAAATCCCATATTACGCTTTTGCTCTTTTCTTACTTTGAACCTCTCTTCTCCGTTCCAGTGATTCGTATTTTTCTTAGTTCTTCATCGTTTCATACCTCTTTTTCCTATCCAAACTATGTCTAACATGCCTTCTGAGTCTGGTGAGGGAAATGATGTGGCCCCCTTAGCAATGGTGTTTCCCTCCCATGATGAGGGTGTTTCTGCCACCGTTGAGGAGGGAACCTTCCCGTTGGTGGAGGAGATAATTCCTCACAACACTGATTCCGAATCTGATTTTACCAAATTACCTAAAGCCAACCCTAGAGCCTTTCGGCTAGTGATGACGGCGAAGGAGTTAGAAGAGCTTAAGGCTATGTTCGGCCTTTCCAATCATATTGAATTAATCCGGCTGGGTGGGATACGGTGCAGGTCAACCATCATGGGTATTGCGCCTTCTACACCTACCCCTTCAAAGTCGGCTACACTCTCCCTCTCCTTCTATTAGCGGAGGAATTATGTCGTTATTATGGCGTTTGCCCAGCTCAGCTCGCGACGTACATTTATAAACTTATAAAGATGCTCACCAAATTTGTCGAGCTAGCCGAGATCGAACTCACACTTTGATATTTACTACATATGTTCGCCCCTAGATTTTATAAGGGGACGATGTTGAATCTTCGCCACCGATGAGGCAAGTGCTTGGCGGTGAAGATGGACGACAAAGCCAACCGCCAATTCTGGTTCAACTTCTTCTTCGTCAAAATTGAGGACGTGGTGGCAAACATCAACGGTTTTTCTGAGGCTAGGAATTGTGCTCGTAAGTACCTAATTTCCTTGTTTGTAGGTATCTGATTTTTCTCATGTGCTTGGTCGTGGGCTTTGACCTCTTATCCTTTTCTCGTGCAGCCAAGACGTCGCCTCCTCCTTTGGTCGAACACATTTCTGGTTGGGTTGGTTGGCTCCTCCCTCACATCGTAGGGATTCGTGAGTGGTCAGGTTTCTTCAAGAAGTTTGGGCCTTCCCTCCCTTTGGCTGGTAAGTTCCTTCTATCATGGTGTCTTCGTTCTTCTTCTTCTTTTCTTTGTTTACCTTTGCTGACTTTCCCCTTTCCTTGTGTTTTCGTAGCTTCGGCCAGGGGATCTTTGAAGAGGTCGAAAGCTCCCACACCCTCGTTCCGAAAGATGAAAGCTACTACCTCCTCGGCTCCCGCCCCTTCTTCGGCTGTAGCTGATTCTGTTCGTGCCTCGATCCCTCCAGTGGCTGTGTCAGAATCGATCCCTTCTTCGACCGTGGAGACTTTAGCCGTCGATACTTCGGTCGTAGAAACCTCTGCTTATCCCTTGTACCGTCTTATTAATGAGGACGACGAGCCTTTGCCTGGTGATGGGAATTTGATGCCTCGTAAGAGGAGGGTCGTGGATGTCGTGGGGGAGAGGTCGGCAGCCACCAATGTGCGAGACTGCGGCTTTGTCCTTCGAGAGACGGCCACAGTGCATATCAGGGAGAGCCCATAAACTGGTCCCAAGACTATTTGTTTGGAGGATACGGATATACGTCCTGAGGGGGCTGCGGTCGAAGGCGTGGTGGCCATGACAGACCTGTTCTTCCAAGACACGAAGGGGCCTCGTCCTTTGGTGTTGCAGCGGACGTACCTCCTTCGACTGATGATAAAAGTAAGGTTGTTGCTGAGGAGGTTGTTGGATCTAATTCCGACATGGATGTAGATGAGCTGAGGATGATCAGCGAGGGGCTTACTCAGCTTAAAGTGAGGTTGGAGGGGGGTTCGAGGACTATTACGATCCCAATGGACCATAATCTTCTCGTGGATACCGGGAAGATTATCCCTTCCCTTGTCCCTCTTACTTGTTTTCCTTTGGTTTTGTTCTTTCACAATCTCTAATTTCTTTTGTTCGTTTTGTAGATGGTCGTCTTAGAAATTGAGAGTTCTCGTAGGGAGAAGAGGCGTAAAGATATCTATGTGAAGTTGAAGGACAATTACTTCAGAGTCCTTGAGAAGTACCGGGAGCTTCGGTGTCAGCTACGTGAGGGCGGCGATGTGTGCCAAATGAGGGAGGACTTGAAGGACAGGGACAAGGAGCTGGTGCGAATAGTGGGGAAGTGCAGCATCTTGGAGGAGACATTGAGGAGCAAAGAGGGAAAGCTTGAGCTCAGCAAGGGAGTCGAAGCCCAGTGCAGCCATCTCCAAGCTCAGGTGGTTCTGCTGTGTGCCCATCTTGAGGAGTGTCAATTCAGGGCAGAGGATCTAAGTGGCGAGGTCAACGAAAAGGCAGAGGATCTAGAGAAGGCGGAGTCCGCTTGGTCGGAGGCTTTGAGGAAGATGGAGTCTCTTGAGGTGGTGACCGAACTCTCCGTTCCGAGAGAGAGAATGACTTAGCAATGATAAATCTTAAAGAAGAGCGGCTCAATGAGAGGATTGGAGAGTTGAAGAAAGAGACTTCTAGCCTCCACGATCGAGTTGCTGCTCTTGAGGCCAAGAAGGCCTGATTACTGGCGCAACCGTCCTTTTCCCGTACTCCAGATTTTCCTAATCTTCCTCGGGAGTTGTATGAGGAGTGAATTCATGTAGAGGCCCTGTTAGATGTCTTTCAAGATTTGCATGCGGCAGGATCCATTTCTGAGGTTGCCCTCGAAGATGCTCGTGTTAAGGCTCGTGAAGCTCGAGTCGCTTGTGGGTATGATCTCGCTATGCCTGAGGCTGGTGAGTTAAAGTATTTGAGGTGGCTGATATTCCAGTTGTTTGGTAGTAGCCTTCCTTCCATTGTCTCTAGTTGGAAAGAACCCTTGTTTGCTTTGGCTGTGATTTTGTATGGACCGTTCCAGTTTGTTCCCAGCTTGCCTTCTCGAGGATCTTTGCTCGCTTGAGTTTTGGCTTTCAGTACGTAGTCCCCGACTTTAAGCGGCTGGATCTTTTCTTTCTTGTTGTAATAACGTTCTGCTTGTTGTTTTTGGGTGACCATTCTTATGGAGGCCATGTCTCCCTGTTCGTCTATTTCGTCGAGTTCCTGCCTTTTGCTCTCATCGTTACTCGCGCCACTTTTATGGGAGTACCTTAGGTTAGGTTCTCCGACCTCGACCGGTTTTACTGCCTCAGTCCCATAGACCAAAGAGTAGGGCGTCTCTCCTATGCTCATCTTCGGAGTTGTTCTATAGGCCCATAGTACTTTTGGTAACATTTCCAGCCACAGTACCTAGGCGCCTTCGAGCTTTTTCTTCATGATTTTTAGTATAGACTTATTGGAGGATTCTACTTGGTCGTTACCCGCTGGATGGTATGGGGTTGAGAGTATCCTCTTGATTGCCATTTTCGAATAACTCGGCGGTTTTCTTTCCTATGAACTGGGGTCCTTTGTCAAGGTTGATTTTCTTGGCTATGCCGAATCGGCATATGATGTTTCTCCATATAAAGGTGATTACCTCATGTTCTCGTATTTGGGCGAATGCTCCTGCTTCCACCCATTTAGAGAAATAGTATTAAAACCAAAAGGGATCGTACAATACCTTGCCCCGTTGGGAGAGGGCCCACGACGTCCATTCCTCATTTGATGAACGACCAAGGGGAGGTGACCGAGTGGAGATGTTCTCCTGCTTGATGAATCATTGGAGCGTCCTGTTGGCATTATTCGCATTTCCTTACGAAGTCTGCTGCATCCTTTTTCATGGTGATCCAGTAGTATCCCGCCCATAGGAGGCATCTAACCAGTGCTCGATTGCCGAAGTGAGCTCCGCAATGGCCTTCATGGACTTCTTCGAGGACCCGCTGGGTTTGGTTCGGGCCCAAGCACTTCGCCATAGGGCTATCGTAACACCTCCTGTACAGGTCGCTGAAGGAGATTGTATCTGGCCGCTTGCGTTCTTAGTTTTTTAGCCTCTTTTTTGTCGCCTGGGAGTGTACTGTCCTGCAAATATGCGATAATACGATTGCGTCAATCCCAAGTTAAGTTTATGGTTCTTACCTCTACTTGGTCCAGTGATGAGTTGAGGAGGTGGACTACGCTTTTATCTCCTGTCATGATGCTTATGGTAGCTGCGGCTAGTTTGGCAAGGCCATCTGCTTCGACATTCTGTGCTCGTTAGATTTGATCGAATTGGCATTCGTCGAACTGAGGCAACAACTTGCAGATTTTGGTCTGGTATTTTTGCAATCTTTGTTCCTTGATTTGGAAAGTCCCTGTGAATTGGTTGACCACGAGCTGGGAGTCACAACAGGGTTTCAACCGTTTTTCCCCATATTAGAGTGCTAACCTTAATCCTACAATTACAGCCTCATACTCGGCCTCATTGTTAGTCATATCCGGGCACCTTATGGACTAGCAAATTACTTCGCATGTTCGGACCTCGAGTACGAGTACGAGTCCCAGTCTGGACCCTGATACGTCGGATGTGCCATCGATGTATAGGACCTAGAGGACTTTTGTTTGGAGGGAAATTTGGATGGCTTCCATTTCGACTTCAGGAATTATTTTTGCACTGAAGTCGGCGAGCACTTGTGAATTTATCGGCGTTCGTGGTTGGTATGTGATGTCGTGCTCACTTAGCTCAATAACCCATTTGGCCAGCCTTCCTAATAGCTCGGGTTTATGCAAAATGCTCCTCAGGGGGAAAGTTGTGACGACCGAGATATGGTGACATTGGAAATAGGGTCTAAGCTTCCGTGAAGCTACGACCAAGGCCACAGCCAATTTTTCGAGGTGTGGGTACCTCATCGCGGCGTCGATGACTATTTTGCTAATATAATAGAAGGTAGATTGCATGTTTTTGTTTTCTCGGATCAAGACTGCACTTACTGCTACCTCGGATATGGCTAGATAGAAGAGGAGCTGCTCCCCAGGTTCGGGTTTCGAAAGCAAAGGTGGTGATGATAGGTGTGCCTTTAGTTCTTGCAGAGCCTGGACGCACTCGGAAGTCCATTTGAGGCCGTTGTCCTTCTTGAGTACGCCAAAGAATATATGGCACCTATCCAATGACCGCGGGATGAACCTTGATAGGGCGGCGATACGACCAGTCAACCTTTGGACTTGTTGTTTGGTGGTTAAGAGTAATGGTATCCCCTCAATGGATTTAATTTGGTCTGGGTTGACCTCGATCCCTCGCTGCGATACTAGAAACGCAAGAATTTACCCGAGGCTACACTGAATGCGCATTTCTCCGGGTTCAGCTTCATTCCGTACCATCTGAGTATGTCAAAAGTTTCTTTCAAATGATCGATGTGATCTTCTCCCCTTTTGGAGTTGACCAGCATGTCGTCTATATATACCTCCATTGTTTTGCCGAGCTGGGCTTTGAACATACTTGTTAACAATCTTTGATAAGTAGCCCCTGCGTTTTTTAGTCCAAATGGCATGACCCTGTAGCAATACGTTACCTAGTGGGTGATGAACGTGATCTTTTCCTGATCTTCTTCTTCAATAAGCATCTGATTATATCCCTAGTAAGCGTCCAAGAAACTTAGTAGCCCATGCGTCGATGAGTTGGTCGATATGAGGTAATGAGAATGAATCCTTCAAACATGCTTTGTTCAAATCTGTGAAATCCATGCACATTCGCCATTTCCTAGTTTCTTTTTTACCATCACTACATTGGCGACCCACTTAGGGTACTTCGACTCCCTGATGGAACTGTTTTCTAACAGTTTTTCCACCTCCTCGCGGACTACATCGTTAATAGCGGGGTTGAATTTACGATATAACCTGTCTCACTGGGAGTGGAATGGGTCGACGTTTAATTTGTGCGTGGCGATTTCCTTTGGGATACCCGGCATAGCTGCATTGCTGAAAGAAAAACAAATCTGCATTAACTGTTAAGAATTAATAGAATTTACCTGGTTGTCGAAGTTTGCAGCCGATATAGGCCTTCTTGCTATGATCGTTGAGGTCCAATTGAACTGGGTCGAGGTCTTCGATGGTCGATCCGGCTTCGACCGTGTCGAGATCCTTGATGACGTCCTCCGTCTCATCTTGCTCCGACCTCGGCCCTATTAATTGTTATGCCTCTTTTTCTTTGTATTTTCTCTGTTGGATGGTCGTGCTGTCTAAGGCAATGCGGTAGCATTCCCAGGATGTGCGTTGTTCTTCCCGTATGCTGAATATTCCCCATGGTGTTGGGAATTTAATTACTTGGTATAGGCTGGAGGGGAAGGCTCTCATGGGATATATTTGTGGTCGACCCACTATGGCATTGTACACAGTTGCCTGGTCCATGATGTGGAATTTTGTCTTTAGAGTTACACCATCGACCAAGACGGGGAGTGTAATTTCTCCGGATGTTCGCTCAACTGCATTATTAAAACTGGTTAGCGTGATGCAGCGCAGCACTATCTTATCCTCGAGCCTCATTTAGGTAAGTACTAGAGGATGGATAATACATGCACTACTTCCATCGTCCACCATGATGCGTTTGACATCGGTATCTAAAATGCATAGAGTAATAACAAGGGCATCATTATGAGGGAAAGTCAAACCGTCGGCATCTGACTTGTCGAAGATGATACTCTCTTCGAGTCCGTCGTACCGTTTGCGGGTGATCGACCGCTTGAGTTTGTGACTGGTGGTGAACTTCACGCCGTTGATAGAGGCATCGTCACCGCTGCCGATGATCATGTTGATGGTACGAGTTGGTGATGGCAGCTTTAGCGGGCCATGATATTCACGTCCTCTGGCGAAGTTGGTCCTCCCCTTGTCACTTAACAGTTCTTTAAGGTGTCCCTTTTCGAAACATGTTTACGACTTCCTGTCTGAGGGTGATGCAATCTTCTGTTTAGTTCCCGTGTTCCTGGTGGAACTCACAGAGGGCGTCGGACATTCTGGTGGTTGGGTAAGATCTCATCTTTGACGCCCATTTAACTTTTCTTCCTAGTTTCTCAAGGGCGTAGACTATTTTTGTAGGCGATACACAAAAACTGTGAGCAAATAATAAAGGAAGAATACCTCTTTAGTTACGATGAGTCCTTGTCCTCGGTCTGGATGGGCCTTTTTCATAGAGGAGGGAGGGTGCGGCGGCCGCCCTAACATATGGTTGGTGTTGTTCCTTGTTAGGTCGTGGAATCGGGTGATCTCTTTTAGTACTGTCTCTTTGTTCTTTTCTGGATTCAGCTTGTACTGAGGTTAGCCGGTGAGTTGGTCCGTTGAGATCGTCCTCGGACCTTGGCACAATAAGCTTGTGGATTTTGTCCCAAGTTGTTGGAGGATACTTCATTAGTCGACTCAATAGTTTTCTAGTTGCTCTTGAACCCTCTCGATTCAACCCGTTCTGAAAAGCTGCGATTGTTATCCCTACAGATACGTTTGGCAGAGCCATCCTTACTCTATTGAACCAAGCGAGAAAGTCCCTTAGTCTCTCTCCTAGGGACTGCTTAATAGCAAATATGTCGTTTACTCTCACCTCGGCCTTCTTGGCTCCGACATGGGCGGTTACGAACTTATCGGCCATTTTTTCCAAAGTTTCTATGGAGGACACTTGTTCCTTGGCAAAATCGTTGCCTTTCACGGCGATGACATAGTGAGTCACATGATCTTCAAGATCGGTCGTGCCGTTGTATATCCTAAGGCAGTGCGGCATTTTGAAGATCTTTGGTATGGCATGCGGGGCTGCATTATAGTTGTACGGCTGCTCTACGAACCGGCCGGCGTCCCTTTTCGGTAGCTGCTTAGGAGCGCCTGGTATCTTGTCAACCCCTTCTTGGTATTCTTTTATCTGAACTCGAAGCGCCTCCTTTTCTTCCATCCTTTCTAGAATGGCAGCGAGGGTGTTGTTACTTGCAATATCCATGACATTGTGAGTTATACCTATCGTTGGAGGGAGGGGTTGGTTGCACTGCTCGTCTATTTATTATATCGTGCAAGCCCTTGCGGTTTCTGCAGTCACTCCTGGGGTGAGTTTGTTGAGGACGCTTGCTAGCGTGTCGGTTAGCGATGCCTCGAGGAGTTTTTTCACAGCTAGGGGCGTCCCTCCCTCTGTAGACATGAAGGCCCATTTATCGCTAGGTTTCGCTATGCTGCAGTGTGGGGGCGGTGACCTCTTTCGTCTAGGGGATGCGTTGGGCGTCGTGTCCTCACCTACCGTTTCACAGCTTTCGTTGATGACATTCATGAGGTTGGTTGGGAAGCCACCTGTTATTCTCATCCTTTCCTCTTGGTTACCTGCCATGTAGGGTTTTGTGCACACAAATAAAGGGGATCTTGGGATTTTCTTACATTAGTGAACTGCGTTAATGGTAGATCTACTGGAAACTAAAAATTTAACTAAGAAATCCCAATAGATAGCGCCAAATTGTTTGACCAAAAAATATAGATCTTGATTCAAATAATTAAATTTATTTGAATAAGGATTAATCTTAGTTAACAATAATATCCCCAGATGGAGTTCTTAAAGAAGCAACAAATACTACGTAGATTTGGTTGGACAGCGGCAGTGACATACAGTAAATATTCTAGACATCAGAAGCAATAATGTAGCATTCAATGATAATGAACAGCAATAAGTTGGTATTTAAGTAAATAGAATGAATGAGCCACCTAAGAAAAAATGAAATAAGTGGATGTTCTTTTCTGACAATAATGAATGATAGACAATCCATTGAATATTCGAGTTATTCTCGGATCTAGTGAAAAAGTATAGACAAGAATCTCAGTGAAAGGGTGATGTTTGTATCTTAGCAAGTGAGATATGATTCTTTAAGTCAAAGCGTGTTCTTTACAAATGAATAACATATGTCCCGTATTATTGTATCTTTTTCTATTTATAGGGAACATGTTCCTAAGAAACCCTAATAGTACAAGTACAGAGAATAGAATATTCTCTTTAATATCCTATCTAGAAACTAGTCGTTACAACTCTGTCAAAGGTACTCGACCTCGGCTTCGACCCTTGTTGTCTATTCGGCTTTGTCCTTTGTTGACTCTTCGACCACAAACTTCGCCGTTCTTGGGCCATTTCGACAAATGACGACTTGAGAACTCTTCCCCTAATGCTATCTCAGTTTAAATATTCTAAAGATAGATTTTGACCCATACGATGTTGTTTCCTGGCAATTCCAGTCCATGTTGCCATCGCATCTTTTACCTGTTTAAGCCAATTACATTCAGTAAAAAGATGCTGATGTGATTCATTTATCAATCCATGACATAGACAACAAGTAGGATCCTCCACTGGAATATTCAATCTTTCCATTTTATCATTTGTAAGAAGTCTATTTTGAGCAACCAACCACACAATTACTCTGTGTTTTGGGAGCATTACTCTACTCCAGATCAAATCTTCCACCGGCAGTCTACTTAAAGTTCCTTGCAGGGCAATATAACTTCTACTTATGGAATATATCGTAGTAGGATTCAATAAGTACTTGTCATTAGAGTACCATGTATTTATGTCATGCTTGATTACATTGAGCTTTTTCTAGTACCAACTACAATCTAGGGTATGTGTTTAAATGTCTGTCTGAGCTTTCATATAGAGACCATGTGCCCATTTTACCCACAACAAGTCTTTCTTTGATGCAAGTTGCCACAGTAATTTGCCCATAGTAGCCACATTCCAGCATTTACTACTTTTGATGTTAAGTCCACCAAATTTTTTTGGCACACGCACCTTGTCCCATGCAACCAGAGCCACTTTTCTTTTGCCTGTTAAGCTTCCCCAAAGATAATTCCTACATTTCTGATCTACTTCCTTGAGTATGCTTTGAGGCAATATGAAAATAGCCTCCCGAAAATTGAAAATAAAAAATAATACAGCATTCACCGCTTGCAATCTACCAGCATATGAGAGATGTTTAGAGTAGATGACATTTATTCTATTGGTGATTTTGTCAATAAGTTGGTGGCACTCTAACTTGCTCTATTTCTTCGACGACAATGGTAATCCCAAATATCTAATTGAGAATGTACCTTTAGTGAACCCAGTTTTAGTCAGAGGCATATGCTTGGTTGGCTCATTCACACCAGCTAAAAATATACTGGATTTGTCATTGTTGCCTTCAATCTAGTGACATTACTAAAATGACTGAGGGCCTCCATTACTCTGTCTACTGATGCACCATCCCCTTTATAGAAAACCATTAGGTCATTAGCAAAGATTAAATGAGTTATATTGAGCCTTTACACATAGGATAGTACTTGAAATCTGGTAAAGTGCTTATTAGTGTTAGAATCCTAGAAACATATTCCATGACTAGTACAAACAATAGAGGTGACACAGGGTCTCCTTGCCTGAGCCCTCTCTTCCCTTCAAAATACCCATACCCTACCCCCATTGACTTTAACAGAAAACTTAGGGGAAGATGTACATGTCATTATCAGTTAAACAAATTTCTCAAGAAAGTTAAAACCTTTCAAAGCTTCCTCCACAAAGTCTCAGCTTACCATATCATAAGCTTTACTTAACTCTATTTTTATCAGACACCTAGGTGAGGTTTTCCTATTATAGTGTCTAAGAAAATCATGGCATATAAGTACAATATGTAACAGTGACCTCCCTTCAACAAATGATGTTTAATTTTCTGCCACTATGTAGCTGATGGCTTTCTTCAATCTTCTGCAAATCATCTTTGAGATACACTTATAAACGACATTACAACAAGAAATGGGTCTGTACTGACTTGCATTTTCAGGGACCTTTAACTTTAAAGATGAGAGCTATCATTATGGAATTGATTTGAATCAATAACTTTCCATTATTAAAAAATTCCAGGATTTCTTCAGATACATCCTTACCAATCACATTCGATGTTGCTTTGTAAATTCACTACCATAACCATCTGGGCCTTGGGATTTGTTACTGTCTATCTCAAACATTGCAGTCTTTACATCCTTCTTTGTATACTTAATAGGTCCACCTGGTGTGCTACTGAGAGTGTAGGACCATTTTTCAAAATTTCTTCATTTGTTTTGCACCTTGAAACTTCCCTTGTTCCCAATAAATCTTCAAGTAATTTACAAAAATATTTGCAATGGCAATTGGATCTGTCTGCAATACATTCTGGTCTGTGTGATGACATGTTGTAACTTCCTATGCTTGATGACTGTAAATAAGTATTTAGTATTGTCATCCCTAAGTCTAAGCCAAGTTGCCTTACTTTTTTGCTGCAAGAACATCTTAGTCAGATATGAGGTCCTTCTAAATTCCAGGTATTTCATTTTCTCCTCCTGTTGCAATTGTTGATCCATTGGATTAGCTTGAAGAGCTTGTTGAATCTGCATTAGGGCTTCTCTATTGCCATTAGCTTTTGAGATTGTATTCCTGAAGTGCTGTCCATTTAGTTCCTTCAAGCTCCTCTTTAGTAGTTTTAGCTTTCTTACTACTTGCAGCATCCTACAACCATCAATGTGAGTACCACAGATATTTTCCACCCTCTCTATAAACTGTGGATGATTTACCCATACATTACAGAACTGGAATGATTTCTTTACTTTTGGTGGAGAATCCAATAGTAAAATTTTCACAGGATAATGGTCGTTGATCCCCTCTGATAAGAAAGTAGCTACGTAAGGTGGCATGTTGTCTATCTACTCACTATTCATAAAAACCCAATCTATTTTCGAAAATACTCTTTGTTCACTTTGTTTGTCATTTCAAATATACCTACTACCATGTTTTGGTAATTCAATTAAATCATAATTTTTTACACATGTATTAAAATCCACTACCTCAGACATTGAGATTGGATTTCCCCCATTCTATCCTCCATTCGAAGGACTGAGTTAAAGTCCCCTATAATCATGCATGGGCTTTTGCAAATCATCCTTTGGCTCTCCAAATATTCACATAATCCTCTTCTTTCACATATATGGTTATAGGCATAAACAAATGTAACATAAGAAGAACTCCGCTTGGGCAAATATATTACTTTACATGTAACAGCTTAAGCTGTTTTTGATATGGCTATCTTTTCTCCAAGTAATCCATATCCTCCCATTCAAATGTTCTCCAAGTGAACGATGTACTGCCATCCTTCAAACATTTTGTTAGCTATGTTTTCAATCTTACTAGCATTCACTTTGGGTTCCAAAAGTCCTATTATTCCAGTATTGTGTTCATTGTAAAGGAGTTTAACCTCTTTTTGCTTATTAGGGGCATTAATACCCCTTACATTCCTATCAAGTAGACTAACCATTTGCAGTAGGAGGAAAACCTTGCCCTCCCTCATTACTGCATACACTGGGGTGCTTTTATGTGCCGTGATCCTCCTTTTCCAAAGCCTGAAATGAGTTTTGTGTTATTGAATGTTGCTTTGTCATCTGTTGATTTTATTTACTAGGCTGCCTGCTCACTTTTAAAGGAGTAATCCAGCCTAGTTGTGCTATATTTGTTTTCCCCACTTGCTTAGAATTTATCTGATCTAATCCCTTTGCCTTAGATGTTTCCGCACCCTCTGATTGTCCCTTTTTTGGATTACTTCCATTCTCTTCCTTCTACTCAGCAACAAATGATCCCCCCTCTCC
>MCJB01024704.1:71692-100791 GCA_002018475.1 Nicotiana obtusifolia
CCCCCCTCCCCCCCCTCCCTCCATTTTTCCTTGCTTCCTCCATTCACTATTCCTGTTGTTGGTTGCCCTCTTGTGCCTTTGGTGAATCAGGTTTTGGGACTTCCTTCTTCCTGCATACCTCCTCTAGATGATCATATCTATGACAAAATTTACATAAGGTTGGTTTCCAATCATATTGTATTTTTTGTTCTATAACTATCCCCGTTCATTCCTAAATAGGACTATATCAGGCAAGTTTTTTCCATTTCCACTTCGACCAAAAGACGAGTAAACTTTAGTTCTGTCTTCTTCTGTGTATTTTGATCCACCATTAGTGGCTTCCCCACCAAACTCCCTATCTTATTAAGTCTTTTAGGGCTCCAATACTTAAAGTCTAAACCAGGCAATTTGTCCAGATTGGAACAGTGTGTAGTTCTATCTAGTGAATTTTATGTCCAGGCTCCAAGCTTTGGCAATAAATTGCTTATTGTCAAAGTTATAAATACCCCCCTTGAACAACTTCATTCTTTCCTAATATTGAATCAAACCTAACCAGAACAATTCCATTCTTCAACATCGCAAGTTTATTTATTGTATCACTTTGTTAACACATAAAAGAAGCCGACTAATTCCATTTTTCAATGTTGTAATATCCACCTAGAATTTGGAATAAAAGCATTATTTTTTCCTTTTCTTTTGAGGTAGTTGATCAAATTATCAATTCTAGGGTTCGTTCCCTCCAAACGGTTTATGTTAATAAAGTTCTTCTTTTTTCTTGGGAGTTCTTCGATGAAAAATATGCCAAGTACTTGATCCTAGTCCGTTCTATTTCCCTCTCTGTTTCGTGTCAATTTAATTCATAAACAATAATCTTTGAGCAGTTCCAGGGTTTGACCATCTTTGCTTCTTGTTTTTCCTCCGAATAAATTATGGACAAGGTGTTAAAGAGAAGTGAGAAGCATTTTTAAGTATGCTATTTAAAATATATTTAAAATTTAAAATTTATCTAAAAATTATCTAATTTACTCAAACTTTGGATTACGTATTTTAAAATTTTGTATGGTGAATTTTTGAGCTGTCAATTTAGAATTCAGGACTTAGTGTCTTAAAATTTTTTAGCTGCTAATTTGGAGTTCGGGACTTAGTGTCCGGAATTTTTAGGCTGGTAATTTGGAATTCAGGATTTAGTGTCTTAAAATTTTTGAGCTGCTAATTTAGAATTCGGGGCTTAGTGTCGTGAATTTCTAAACCGCTAATTTAAATTCAGAACATGAGACTCGAATTTCTAAACACAATTTTTGAACTTTTGGGATATTGATGTTCTGAAGTTTGAACTTTAAGATTTAAACTTAAGACATTATGTCCTTGAAGTTTGAAAAAATTGTCTAAATTTTAAGTACATTATAAATTCGGAATATATTTTAAACAATATGCTTGACTATTCGGTGTCGTTTCCGCTAAAATATCAGGTCAAATGTCACAATACTATAGGATTATTTTTCTACCTGCTAGTGCAATGAATAATTGATTAATTTGGTAAGGAAGCCGTGTCCGCACTGTGTTTAATATTTATCATTAGTCCATTCTCAAAAGTGCTTTTATAACATCAGTGTGGACATTATCTTTAGGTCTTTATTTACATTTTCCCCCTTTCTTTCTGTTACTCGTTAATTTATTAAAGGAAAAATTATATGGACGTGAATATCTTGAGATAGGGGTCTTTGAGTTGATTTTCTTTCAAAATGTGAACACTTTACTGGGAAATATAAAAATCAAACTCTGTCCAGTGAAATGTTTATTAGAAAGTGTCTCCTTTCAACTTTCTTTCTTTTCGAAATGCGCTTTTCATATGTGTCCACCATATTTGTTCATGAACTCGAAAAGAACCAAAAATAGTAATTCTAGGTTGATCAATTACCCAATTGTTTTTAATCATTCAAGTTAACCATCTCCGGTCCATTTAATAGTTTGTTTAGTCAAACTTTTAAAATCAACTTATTTTAAGATTTTTTTTTCTTAAAAGTGTTTTTTCAAAAGTACTTTTTGTGAGAAGCAATTTTTGTTTAGCTAATTAATTTGAAAAGCACTTCTAAGCAGTAATTAGTATTTGGTCAAGCTGTAAAAGTGCTTCTACGTGTATTTTTCTCTAAAGTGTTTTCTAACAGAAACTACTTTTTTTTCCGTCTCCAAAATTGCTTTTGCTTCTATACGCAAAAGTACTTTTTTTTCTTTTAAAAATTTGACCAAATACTTTATCTTTAAAAAAAAAAAACGCATTCATTTTGAAGAAAATACTTTTGATCTTGAAGAAGTTTCGCCAAACTAGCTATAAGTTTGGAATAATTGCATGTCCATGTCCATCACAACCTACCTTTTTGCTTCTTGTCAACTTCATAATTCACACTTTTCGTAAAGAAACATCTAAGTTCAAAAATCTTCTACTCCATCTGGTTCAATTTATGTGTCTTGCTTTTATTTTTAATTTTTTTCAAAAAAAAAGATTTTTTGTATATTTAATAACTTTTTAACTCCAAAATTCCACATTGGCATATTTAAGACCACAAAATTTAAAAATATTTTAATGTATTACACGCATTTTTAATTTAAAACCGCAAAATTCAAAAGATTTCTTTATTTATCTTAAAGATGTATAAATTAAAAGGGAAGGAGTATTTTGCTTCTCCGTATACTTTTTTTTGCCCCTCCCAATGGCATGATTGCTTCAGCAAATTGAAACAGATAGGGGCCCAATTTCGAGTTAATGCATGTATCACACATCTAATCTGTTATAATTTGAACGAATCAATACGACATTATACTTTGATGTGTTAAACTTCGTCGTCGTAAGCATAATTTGAATTAGTAAATATATATATATATATATATATATATATATATATATATATATATATATATATATATATATATATATATACACACACACTTCGTAATAGCAGTAAGTAAATATTGAATTTGCTCAAAAGCATATTATAGCTGGGAAGAATGTTTCTATGTAGCTGAATATGGCACGAAAAAGGGTTGGTATCAAGCCACCTTTTAAAGTCTACGAGAAGGAAATTTACTAGCATTGGCAGAAGAATATGTTTTTCTTATAATAGCCTCATCATAAGGTAATTCAATGGAAACCAATGAAAGTGATTGTTTTATGCTTTAAAAGCTTAAGAATGCTAAAAAGAATAGTTTAAGGGAAACATTGCTCAATGCGCAATAATTTAAGGGGCTCCTTTAGTATAACAATAAGGGTAAGTTTTACCTTTTATTTCCCTTCATTTTGACCATAAACTGCTTTTTTTTCAACACAGAAAATCAAACATATATATAGTCTAACGTAATAATTGCAAACATAGAATTAAAACTGTAATTTACTAATACAAATAAGATTAGAGCAAAGAAAACCATAACAATATGGGCCTACACCACAGGAGGCCTAATGTTGGCCCCTCGGCTAAAGCGAATAGAGCTATCCAATCAAATGTGGAAAAACCCCTATTGGGATTCTGGGACTGGGACCTAGGCCCAATACTGGTGTATATATGCGAGACTAATTTTCAGAAACCACTATTGTTTAATCGCTATTAATTTTCTATAGCTACCATATACATATTTACTTCATATAGTTATTATTTAGTTGTTACTCGATTGTATTCGTTGTATTCGCGCTACTGTATTCATGAATACAGTAGGAATTCGCCTAAAAAATAGGGGAGTCAAGTTGTGCGATTGTATTCGATGTATTCGCGCTACTATATTCCTGAATACAGTAACGAAATTCGCCTAAAAATTAGGGGAGTCCAGCTATGCGAGAATACAGTAGCGGCATTTCGCCTAAAAATAGGTGAATCCAACTGTTTAATAGCAGAAAGGAGGATCAATTAGCGTGTATCACTCCTAATTTAACTCAACAAAATCGATTCTATATAAATTCCGCTGCTACTATGTTGTATTCCATGTATTCACGCGGCAGTATTTATAAATACAATGAAGTAATCAAGAAATAGGGTCTACACCGTGCTATTCAATTCGACTGTATGCATTGTATTCAATTCACACATATTCATTATTCACTATTATACATTGTATTCAATTCACGGTATTCAATTTGATTGTATACATTGTATTCAATTCACACATATTCATTATTCACTATTATACATTGTATTCAATTCACGGTATTCAATTCGACTGTATTCAAATAATAAAAAAACACAAAAACACAATGATATTCGGTTGTATTCAAAAAATACAGACCTTCGGAAGACATAAATACATGTGAAAAAATAATATATTTATACAAAAAGTATAATGTATTTGAGTGTATTTGTACAGGTACAATATATTTGTATCAATGTATGTGACTAAATAGAAAAAAAGAGAAGAAAGTTTGTTAGAGATGGCATTTTCCGGCCAAGCAAAATATTATATACATTGTATTAAAACTAAAAATGGATACGAACAAAAACTAGGCCCTCAAATCTTCTCTGCGTAGCCATGGCTAGATCTGTTCGCCTGAGAAGATGAGCCAATAGTCGATGATGACGCCGACGATCCTGACGCTGATGACGATTCTGATGATGACTCCGACGATTGTTGATTTGATGGAGAAGAGAGAGGATTGAGAATCTTGCTGATAGAGAGAGAGAATGAAGAGAGAGAGAGAGAGAGAGAGAGAGAGAGAGAGAGAGAGAGAGAGAGAACATAATTGGCGTATGTTGAGAATTTTGTTAATAGAGAGAAAAGGAAGATAGAGAGAGAAAGAATATAATTGGCGTATTTCATGCCCTAATGGTAGGTATAAATAAATACCTATTTTGCTATAAAATAGAAAAGGTAGCTGCAAATAATAATATTTTAAAATTATTTTAGTTTATAATAAATAGAGTGTAATAGTTTGCTATAGACGGTAAAATTTTCTATATGCAATCAAATTATCTCACTTCCAATTCTTTTGTACTTTCCCCTTCCTAGTTCCAATGCATATAGTAGAATCTCTCTAAATTAATATTGTCAGGACCATGAAATACTATTATTTTGTAGATGTATTATTTAATCCAGAAATTAATATTTTTCATATTCAATGAAGGTTAATTTTGATTACATCAAAATTATTGTATCATATTTATTGAATTAATAAAAAATAAATTCATTATATATAAAGTATAATGTGTGATGTATGATTCATTGCAATAATTTTTTTTATTAAATGATTCGTTGTAATGCTCATTGTTTATTCATTGTAATTAACAAATCATTGTATTGTTCTTTGTTTCTTAATAATCAAATATTATTCATTGTATTTTTGCTAATTATCTTAAGGTCATGATTAATGATCTCGATTACCATAAAAGATAGATGCCAATAGCCTGTTGGATTACCTGGGTGAAAATGATACATGTTCAGAGGTCCAGACCTTAGAAGAAATTGTGAATACCAATGGAGAAAACAATGTTGATGATGAAGTTGAAGACGATACAATACCTTTGGAACCAGTTACGCGTAAGGAAGTACTTATCGCGTCTAGAACTCTTCACAATTTTTTGGTGCAGTTCGAGACGATAACATCGAACTTCTGGATGCAATAAGAAAAGTTAGAAATGAGCTTCAACTATATTTTATTTTAAGAAAAAACAAAAACTACTAGAATCATATTCCACTAAATTGTGTTAGATATTTTTGTAGTTTTAAAGAATTATTAATTTATAATATTAATGGGACCATATATTTATATAGGGGTCTTCCAAAAATATATTTTCTTATTATCTTATTAAAATCAGTAATTTTTTTCATTGGCCCAAATCGAGACCGGAGAAAAATATTATCCTAGAGAGTTTATTAATTTACCGAATATTAATTTAGAGAGGTTCTACTGTATATCAGTTTGAGCTTTTTGTTGAAAGTATATATTACCTATGTAGTTGTAGATTTATAAAGCTAGAGGATTAATGTTATAAGTATTGACAGAACTTAAAAGTACTATATCAAACACATGCTAGGAGGGAAAATACATGCATATGAGGTAGACATGAATTCACAGTTTGATATGAATTAAATCTAAATTCTCTTGATCTCATTACTGAATTTATTATCAAGACACTATTAACACTACTAATTAAATATACTCCAACAGTTACATTTCAAAGGCTCTGCACGGTGGCGCCACAATATAATGTATTTCACTAGTAACAGCCGAGCCTAAACATTCCTTCTTCTTCTTCTTCTTCTCCCAATAAAAAAACAGGACGCAATTTTGCCCCCTTTCTGTTAGAAAATTAATCCAAAAATGGGAGTCCATAAAATTGCAGTGATCACCATTATCATCTCATTTCTCAGCTCTACTGAGTCAACCCGTCCTCCGTTTTCATGTGACACGTCCAACCCAGTTACCAGAACATTCCCATTCTGTAACATGTCATTACCCACCCCCCAAAGGGTAGAGGATCTAATTTCACACCTGAATTTGGACGAGAAAATATCACAACTGGGTAACACTGCACCCGCCATTACTCGGCTAAATATCTCTGCTTACGAGTGGTGGTCGGAATCGTTACACGGCCTAACATATGCAGGAGAAGGGATGTCCTTTAATGGCAGCATTAGAACTGCAACTCAGTTCCCTCAGATCATTCTTACTGCTTCCACTTTTGATGAACATCTCTGGTATCGCATTGCGCAGGTATTTAACTATTTGCTAATTTTAGACTTAGCTATACAATTCAGCCTTGTGTTTATTTTATACGATGATGTTTAACTGAATATTGAAATTTTAATTGGACTTAATTTTGAATACTAGTGGTTGTGAAAAACTATTATTGTTGATGTGCAAGTTAGATAGAGAAAATGTTATCGAAGGGGTCGTTTGGTTCAAGGGATCACGTGGGTTATCTCGATAAAATTTATGGCATTAAATTTATCCGTATTTGATTAGAGGTAGTAGCTAAAATCAGCATTAATTTTATATTAAAATTTTGGTATAACTTATACCATATAAAAAGTGGGATAGATTATTCAGATTAAAATGTTGGTTATAATCTCAGAATTATAATCCTGATTTTGAACCAAACGAACACCTAAATATTTAAATGAAGAGTTATGAATGTAGTGACTAGTGAGAAAATGAATATAGGATCTTACTATTAGTTGAATGTTGTCTATAATGACGTTACAAAAGAGATGTCATATAAATAGAGACGAGGAATATGTGTAGTACTATTTACTGCCTATTCGATTAGGAAACAAATTGCTCTGCAGAATGATAATCTTGATGAAACTATATACTGGTGTTTGATACTTTTATTGCCTCGTAATTTCTATTCAACCAACAGAAACTATGTAGAAAACACCTTCTCCATAAAATGATTTTGGAGAAAAACATTTTAGGTCGTGTCAAATAGGTAATTAATTCGATTATTGGGAACAGATCTCAAGAGATTGAAGAGATAATAAATATGAGTTTAAGTAGCGGATGATATTAAAGGAGTTTTATATTTACATATATAATGTGGTAAATATATATGCAGTAGAATGTTCGGAAAAACTTAATTAACACCTAGTACTGATGTGTTGTACATTACACCTAGGCAATTTCAAGAGAGGCAAGAGCAGTATACAATACTGGTGAACTAAAGGGAATGACATTCTTTGCACCGAATATAAACATTCTAAGGGATCCAAGATGGGGTAGAGCTCAAGAAACAGCTGGTGAAGACCCGATGATGGTAGGAAAATACGGAGTGGCTTATGTAAGAGGACTTCAAGGCGATAGTTTTCGAGGTGGGAAGCTCAAAGATGGGCATCTTCAAGCCTCAGCTTGCTGCAAGCACTTTACAGCTCAGGATTTGGATCACTGGAATGGCCACTATCGTTTCACCTTCGATGCTCAGGTTAGTAACGAACCTGGACCTCGCTTACCTGATATTCATTGTTTGTTCTGTTTGAGGATTATGTTGTACATACCTTTGATATATCCTAGTTTTTGGAATTGGTCCTCAATGTAGATGCTAAAATACTGCTCAGGCTAATTTTGTTTGTATGCTGAACGATTTGGAATAAAACATGTATACAGAAGCAAGATGCAATATAGTACTAATATAGTACATCCCCAGTTGTTTGTGTTAGATGTTCTGGAGTCATACAAATTAGGAACTATAGAAGTACCACGTCATGTAATACTCCTATATCACCTGCTATTTTTTATCTTTGGTTAATTTCATGTACTGATGCTACTTTTATAGTATATACTATTAATCACTTCTGGAACCAAAAGGAAAAAAATGCAAACAGATGAGAAGTTTCATATTGTTGTCTAAAACAATGTGTCATTCAGGTTACAGCACAGGATATGGCAGATTCATTTCAACCACCATTCAAGACTTGCGTAGAAGAAGGAAAAGCCACCAGTCTAATGTGTGCTTATAGTCGTCTCAATGGGGTCTCTAACTGCGCTAACTATGATCTCCTGACTAGGACTGTCCGCGGACATTGGGGTTTCAACGGGTAAAAAATTTACCTAGTTAGATAAGCAAATGGATATTTGTTTCAACTACATTCATGAGTTTCATTGAGTAATCTAAGATGAAATATGATTCCACCACCACAAGACTAACTGCTGTATATTGCTGAAAAGTTCCATTGTATCAGATTGCGACGCAGTTCAGGTTATGCATGATCACCAGGGATACACAGTTGAAGATGCGGTTGCAGCTTCTCTCAAAGCTGGTAACTGATCCTTTCTCTGCTTTAATTTTGCTTTAAAAAGAATGAATGTCTTGTCTGTTACTGGAATTGGAGGAATATGCATTTGAAATGCATACCATATCTAATTGGAACTTATTTCACTCCTTATTGTTGATTAGCAACTTCAATTGGAATGTTCATTGATCTCAACATCCTGTAGTCTAAAATTAATAATATCCACTAGTTACTCTTTATGTGCTTATATTAAACCTATTTACTGGTGATAAAGCTTGTACTGATATATAGACAAGCAACAACTTTTATCAAATGATACATGACTTCACAATATGTAGAGAAAAGGTGAAATTTATAAGTTCTCTCCAGGCTAGGGCAACTTAATTCATCAGAACTGTTTGACTTTTTCCTTGTCATCTGAAATTCAGGTATGGATGTAAACTGTGGTTCCTGCGTGAGAACCAATGCAATATTAGCTTTGGAGAAGAAGAAATTACAAGAATCCGATATAGACAGAGCTCTTCGCAATATCTTCTCTATTAGAATGAGGTTAGGACTATTCAATGGTGACCCAAGAAAATTGGAATATGGAAACATTTCAACAGCAGAGGTTTGTAGTCAGGAGCACCAGAAACTAGCCCTTGAAGCAGCAAGAAATGGCATTGTCCTTTTGAAGAACTCTCCCAAACTCCTTCCACTTTCTAAGATCAAAACCACATCACTTGCTGTAATAGGTCCAAAAGCAAATGATGCTGAATTACTTTTAGGTAGCTATGCAGGCATTCCATGCAAGAATGTTTCATTACTCCAAGGATTTCAGCACATCGTGAAAAACATACACTACCATCCGGGCTGCAACTTTGTCAACTGTACTTCTGCTGCAACACATGAAGCAGTTGATGTTGCTAAAAAGGCACAGTATGTTGTTTTAATAATGGGATTAGACCAGCGTATGGAGAGGGAGAGCTGGGATCGCACAGAACTTGATCTGCCTGGCCAGCAAGAGTCTCTTATTAAAGCAGTAGCCAAGGCTGCTGCAGAACCTGTTATACTGGTGTTGGTAGGAGGAGGTCCTATTGATATTTCTTTTGCCAAGAACAACCCGAAAATAGGAGGCATCTTGTGGATTGGCTATCCTGGAGAGGCTGGAGCAGCTGCACTAACACAGATCATTTTTGGAGAACATAATCCAGGTCAACTTGAGCATAAACAATCTTAGTACTTACTCTCCTTACTACTATAAGTAATATTTTGTTGGAAAACTTGGTTAATATGCAAGATCTCATATTCTTTGCAGGGGGCAGGTTACCAGTGACTTGGTATCCTAAGGAATTCATGAAAGTACCAATGACAGACATGAACATGAGGCCTAACTCAACGACTGGATATCCAGGGCGAACGTACAGATTTTACAAAGGGCCAAAAGTTTATGAATTTGGCTATGGCCTTAGTTACACAACTTATTCATACAAGATTGACTCTGTCAATCATGACAAGCTCTACTTCAATAACCTAAAGAGAGACAAGGCAAGAAAACGTGGTTCACTTCTTAATGTAGCAGTTTCAGATATTGGATCAGAGGCTTGCAAAAAGGCTAAGATTTCAATTATGGTTGTGGTGAAAAACAAGGGAAAACTAGCTGGTAAACACCCTGTATTGTTGTTCGTTAGGCATTCTAAGGTGAGAGATGAGGTTCCAATAAAGCAGTTGATTGGATTCACGAGTGTACATATAGATGCAGGGGAAAAGACCAAAATCAAATTTGTGGTGAACCCTTGTGAACACTTCACTAGGGCTAATGAATATGGTATATCAGTAATTGATGAAGGGAAATATTATCTTCTTGTGGAAGATAAGAAATATCATGTTACTGTGTTCATATGACCCTTTAGATCAAATATAGGAGTCCTCATAACTAGTTAATGTGGAATTGTAGAGAGCATGATAGTCCTATAAAGACTATTCATCTCCCTTCTTAGTCCCCATCTCACCTACTTGTATTTTGTCAGGAAATTTTATATTGGCTTTGATTTTAGTCTCTTAAGCAGAATAAATGCTAATTTCGTAATTTTAATTGTCTTTGATTAGCTGCTTCCTAAAAGATTATTTGAGTAAGGTGGTATATGGACATAGTTGTCCTAAGAAGAAAGTTTTTATGTGACTTTTCATTTTATTTTTTGGAGTCAGAGGAATATGTCTTTGACTGAGTAAGCATCTTCTTATTGGGATCTACAGAACCAAATTTTACGCTCTTCTGATCATGCTCACTGCAAATTGAAAAACATCTCGAAGTCGCACCGTGGTATTCTCATGATTCTCTTTATGCAAACAGATTAGGGATTCATTTTCTACCCGAAATGGATAACATTTCTCCGTTCTCTAATTAAAGATGGAGGAATTCCTAGCATTCCTTCCCACTAAACAGATCCAGTTTTTTTATTTTTTATTTTTATACTTTATATCTACTTATGGGATTATTCATTTGTCTGTGGGTAAATGTCATGATCCAAGTTATAGTCATAGTAATCTAGTAAACTTCAAATTACATGGAGAGGGTGAAAAAACTAGAATAGGAACAAATGATTTATGTCCATTTCTGCAGGTGAGACAAGGATGATGGGTGAAATCTCTCTGCCTAATTTACATAGTATGCTCTCTTGCAAAAGAGGAACAATTTTAGAATCCAATTCGAGTTTGTTGTTGGAAGGCATCACGGACTCGGAGTGAGCTAGTAATTTTTTCAAAACAAAATTGTGTTGTACCGCTCGCCTTTGTTCTACCCAATTTTTTAATCATAAATAGATGTAGTAATATCAAACAAGTTAAGTGATCTAAACTATTAGTATCACTCATTTGTAGTTTGCAAAAATACTTTTGGATTTTGATGATTCTTTTTCAAGAAAAGGAAACAAATATTCATCTCTTCATCATTGGTTTTGATTCCAAATGCTCTATCACGTTGGTTAGGCGAAAAAGAAATCGACCCATTTGTTCTATTGCCACCACAAGAGCACGTCTCTAGTAATGGGACAAAAGCCGCCGTTCCGATCATCCACTCACAACATAGAAATGTAAATAATTAGCAGGCCGCATAACGTTTTCAACTTTAAGCCTTCACTACTATGAATTGAGAAATTCTTATTCGCAACAATAGCAAAGTTTCGTAAGAGGAAGAGAAGCCGAAAAAGAAAGGAAGTAGGAAAAAATAGAACAGAGGAGCTATGTACTTTCTTTCCTCTTGAAGATAAAGATTACAACAGTTTAATTTGTTGCATATGATGTAAAACTAGTCACAACTTTAGATAAAAGGAGCTTCCCCTTTACTAGGATTAAATTGCTTAAGATGGGAACATTCGTCTACATTAACAGAAAAAAGGAAATTCGTAAAGGCGGACACTGTGATGGCCGGAAACCAACATAGGTACTAATACTTTTGTTCGAACACTTCTCAATTAATAGAGTGATGTGGACTAATTTTAAAAGCCAAAGTTCTAGATTAACTCATTTCTTTTTTAAATTTAAAATCTATATATACCTAACTTTAAAAAATACTTTCTTTTTTTTTCCCTAAAAACTTGGGAAAAAAAAGAAGAAGAAGTGCTATTATAGTTGTGAAGCTCTGTTGGTCCCTCACCCACTACCAAATTCAGATAATGCAAACATGTACCTAACAAATCTTGTATATTCTAATTATAGAAATGCATTATAGTCTGTTGTGAACAAGGAGTAGAATAAAAGCATCTCGGATCAAATTCATCATTGGCTAAATTAAGTAAAGTGGTATCTTTATTTATTTTTAATTTTATCCACAAATATATAGGCGAGTGTTCTCTATAGAAGAAACACCATTAAACATACAAATTAAATGGGACACCCAATAACTGATCAAGTTGTCACCTTTATCTTCTTCTTCCTCGGTTGTATGCTGTTTATCAGCACTGAGTCAACATTTTCATGTGACTCGTCAAACCCAGTTACCAGTTCATTTCCCTTCTGTAATAACTCCTTACCCATCCCCCAAAGGGTTTCTGACCTCGTGTCACGCCTTACGTTGGACGAGAAAATACTACAGCTGGTTAATGCGGCACCGGAGATACCTCGACTCGGTATCTCCGCCTATGAATGGTGGTCGGAGGGTTTACACGGCGTTTCTAGGCATGGTAAAGGCACGACTTTTAATGGCACCATTAAGGCTGCCACCATGTTTCCTCAGATCATTTTGACGGCTGCTACCTTTGATGAAAATCTCTGGTTTCGTATTGCTCAGGTACTTTATTATATATATTATTAGGAGAATATATATATATATTCTCCTAATATATATGGCCTTAATTTGTGGGCTGTCATTATATACTCCGTATGTTTGTTGAAAGCTCCAAGAAAGATTTCTTCAATTTGTTAGAAAATTCAGGTTCTTGCATGATAGTGTACAGACCACAACAAAAAGTAACCGCTATATTAATTGCCTGATATGGTAATCTAGAAAATAGAGTAACAATTTGTAATAATCGATTAAATTCTACTGCTAGAAACAAAATACTTTACACTTTCATTGTATATAATTTTAACTCTTTAAATTTGATACTGCTAGTGCTTTAACCGGCTGTAACATGTTAGTTACCATCTTTTTGCTCGTTTGGTACGAGGGATAAAGAATAATTAATCCCAGAATTAAATTTGAGATGTGTTTGTCCGCGTTTGGTTGGAAATCACGGTATAACTAATCCCCGCTATTGCACTATTATTTTTATCCCTACAGGAGGGTGGGATAACAATCCCGGGATAATTAATCCTGGAATAACTTGTTTCCCAACCAAACGACCCTAAGTAGTTTAACTTATGTACACTCGAGTTTGTAAAATATTTTTACACTATAATTAAAGTCACTTAAAGAGTAATTACAAATGACTTAATGATCTTACAAATTGTATTACATACATTAAAATTATATTTGCTTGAAAGTATTGGTTTTTAAAAATTATGGGACAGAAGTAGTATGTTTTTCTTGATAAAAAAGGAAAACATTAGTTTGTTGAGCTTGTTGCTTGGTGTAGGCAATTGGAAAAGAGGCAAGAGCAGTGTACAATGCAGGTCAGCTAAAGGGGATGACATTATGGGCACCAAATATAAACATATTTAGGGACCCAAGGTGGGGAAGAGGGCAAGAAACACCAGGGGAAGATCCCATGATGGTGGGAAAATATGGAGTTGCTTATGTAAGAGGACTTCAAGGGGATAGTTTTGAAGGTGGGAAACTTCAGGATGGAGGACATCTTCAAGCCTCAGCTTGTTGTAAGCACTTCATTGCTCAGGATTTGGATAATTGGTATAACTTCAGTCGTTACACCTTCGATGCTCACGTAAGTCTTAACTAACTTTGTTGCTGCAGTCTATTGATTTGTTAGGATTATGTTGTTGATAGCTTTCAAATGTTCAAGTTTGTTTATGGAGGAAATTTCCATTTTTGGCATGGTTTGACATATTGATCCTGAATATGTCACACGGCTTGCATGTCAGAGGACATGTTGCGGACATAGAATAACTGAAAGTAGCTTTAGATGAGACAATTCACACAATGCAATTAACTTTTTAGATGAGCTGGTGTTCGCAAACTAATTCAACGAAAATGTTTAAAAGCATAGTGTCAGCTAAAAGATCTTCCTTTTTCCCCTCTTAAATTTCATGTAAAAATTGATGCACAGGGAATTGGTTAATGACATTCTCTTATGGATGTTAATACACAATTAATTAGCACATGCATCTGCGGGTTGTGTTATTATCCATTTTCTTCCCTTAAAGCTTTTATTCTGTGCTAATGCATGGAGCTATTCAGGTCATGAAGCAGGATTTGGCAGATTCATATGAACCACCCTTCAAGAGTTGCGTCGAACAAGGGAAAGCAAGCAGTCTAATGTGTGCTTACAATCTTGTTAATGGGATCCCAAATTGTGCCAACTTTGATCTTCTGACCACGACTGCCCGTGAACAATGGGGTTTCCAAGGGTAATATTTACCAAAAAGAGAAGAAAATGTTGAATTATGAGTTATTTCATTCCTAATTCAAATCTAACTCATATCTATAAAGAGTAATGGTTGTATGTTATTTAAAGGTACATTGTATCAGATTGTGACGCAGTTGCTATTATGCATACTCATCAAGGCTATGCTAAAGAACCAGAAGATGCAGTAGCTGCTACCCTCGGAGCTGGTAACTGATCTATTTTCTGCTTCTATTACTTGCTGTTAAAACAGCAATTTAGTCCCCCGAACCACATTTTCTAATGAACATAAAAAAATTATTTTGGCTTGTTTGTGAAGTCGAAGATTGAAGCGTCACATCAATTATGTATTTGCATGCTTTGACCCAAGTGTTAAGTGTGACTCAGTATGCACACCGTGAGAGAAAGTTTACTACTATAAGAAACATTCTCTACTGCGCATGTGTTGAAAAATACAGGACCATTGGCATGCTCATAACTTGGTCCATTCTGTAACAGAATAATCATTTTGCTGATGATCTGTGCATTACTATAATTGGCCAGCTTTCCTGGCCCTATTTATATATCTGCTAGTCCTTTATTCCAAAGATCTTCTCTCTTTAAGCTTTTTGGTACTATTAGTCGATTTTGAGATTGTTCTGGCGTCGCATTTACATGCTAAAGCATCTACGATTGTCATTTACGAATTTAATACAATACCTTCTGTTCTCTAATCTGAATGTAGCAAAGATGAAAACTAACATGCATGGCTCTTCTTGTTAGTGATGAAATTCGTTCTAGTGGATGTAGTCAATTTCTACTTATAAGACAAAATAATACATAAAAGAGAATGTAGATTAAATGGTGCATAATGCAACAATATGTTGAAAAAAGCATGAAAACAAGGAATTTTATTCGAATTTACCCAAACTTCATTGATAGAAACTAAATCGGCTTTGTTCTTGTAAATGAAACTTCAGGCATGGATGTGAATTGTGGTTCCTACTTGAAGTCATACACAAAATCAGCTTTAGAAAAGCAGAAAGTAAAAGAATCTGACATAGACAGAGCTCTTCACAATCTCTTCTCCATTAGAATGAGGCTAGGACTGTTCAATGGCGACCCAAGAAAACTGGAATATGGAGACATTTCTTCAGTAGATGTTTGTAGTCAAGAGCACCGGTCACTAGCCGTCGAAGCAGCAAGAAATGGCATTGTCCTTCTAAAGAATTCAGCCAAACTCCTTCCATTTTCAAAGATCAAAACAACATCCGTTGCTGTAATAGGTCCCAAAGCAAATGATTCTGAAGTGCTTTTAGGTAACTATGAAGGCTATCCTTGCAACAATGTTACGTTACTCCAAGGACTTCAAGAGTATGTTAAAAACACAATGTACCATCCGGGCTGCAATTTCGTCAACTGTACTTCTGCTGCAATAGATGAAGCGGTTGATATAGCGAAAAAAGCAGACTATGTTGTACTAATAATGGGATTGGACCAGACTCTTGAAAGAGAGAAGCTTGATCGCACAAAATTGGGGCTACCAGGTATGCAAGAGAGTCTCATTACAGCAATCGCGCAAGCTGCCTCAAAACCTGTTATACTGGTTTTGATGTGTGGAGGTCCAGTGGATGTGTCCTTTGCAAAGGACAAGCAAAATATAGGAGCCATATTGTGGGTTGGTTACCCTGGTGAGGGTGGAGCTACTGCATTGGCGGAGATACTTTTTGGCGAACACAATCCAGGTGAAGTTCAACTTCAATATTTCTTTTAATTGCTATATATTGCTGGAATACTTGCTAAACATGCAAGATTAAACTACATTTCAGGGGGTAAATTACCAGTCACTTGGTACCCTAAGGAATTCAACAAAATATCAATGACAGATATGAGAATGCGGCCTCTCTCATCCACTGGATATCCAGGGCGCACTTACAGATTCTACAATGGGCCAAAAGTTTTCGAATTTGGCTATGGTCTCAGCTACTCAAGTTACTATTATGCGTTTGCGTTTGTGAACCAAGATAAGCTGCATTTCAAGAACCTGAAGGTCAACAAGGCAACTGAAAATGGTTCTGTTCTGAACATTGATGTTTCAGACGTTGGATCAGAAGTATGCAACAACGCGATGATCACAGTTAAAGTTTCGGTGAAAAACCATGGAGAAATGGCTGGTAAGCACCCTGTATTGTTGTTTCTGAGGCACTCCAGCACAATGGATGAAGTTCCAAGAAAGACTTTGATAGGATTCAAGAGTGTGAATTTGGAAGCAGGGGAAAGTACTCATATTACATTTGATGTAAAACCTTGTGAGCACTTTAGTAGGGCTAATAGATATGGTTCATTAGTTATTGATGAAGGGAAATATTTCCTTCTTGTGGGAGATAAGGAGTATGCTGTTACTGTGTTTGTATGATCTCCCAGATCTAAACTGTCAGTTAGAATTAAGTTAACGTATCAAGTGAAATTAAATTATCTTGGCATGCATCGCTATTCACCTGTTCTCTCTAATGTCTTTTTCATGTCCAGAATTTGTTATTTGAGGTTCCAAGTTTCCCAAACAAATTTCCATAATAGCGAGAACCATCTTAGGGAAAAGATGATATTAGGGATGATGCTTGAGGGTTGATCTCCCTAGCTAATATACTAAATCTGTAAATATGTACAAAAAAAAAAAATATTCTCTTACTAATTCATAATCTAGTTCAAGATTTTGTTGAGTAGCAAAAATTTTATTTAGTAGTTATTCCTTAAATATCATACCTCTTGGGGTGCGACTGTCTATGTCACATCCTTGAGTGCGATCCTTCCTCGGACCCCGGGTGAACGCAGAATACTTTGTGCCTCGGCCGCTCTTTTTCCTTAAGTATTTATAAGGTTAACATTATAGTTGGTTGGAAATAATGTTGGAGGAGTAGAGGTATCACTTCCCCTTCCCTTCCAATCATATACTAACATATAAAAAAGGGATTTTTACCTTACTATATACTACATGGAACCTTATTACCCTACCTACTCAAGTTTTAATTTAATTACATGAGCATATATAATTTACCAATTATATACATTTTAGGAACTAAATGAGATATACCCTGGCCACGTTTCTCCTTTAACCGCGCTAAAACGTATCTAACGTACATAACCCACTCCCCCACATATCTCTGCCAACACCCCCGGCGATTCTGATCCTCTCTCCCTCTATTAACGCTTTCTTCCATTTTTGTTCAAAAAGCTTTTAAGATTTTTCTCTCAAATTTTCTGAGTTTTCTCTCAAAATCCCTAGGAAATCCTTAGTGCTTCAAATTTTCCTTTCCTTGCGATGAAGAAGAAAGGAACTCCGAGGAATAGCCCTAAAAAAGCTACTGATGGTGATATCCTACTTTTGATGTGGGTGCTTTCTCACAGGATTCACCCAAAAAAATGGTGAAATCCAGACATGCAACACCAGAGAGAAAGTCCAAGCTTTTCCTCGTGAAGCTAGGGTAGAGGCTCAAACAAAACTCAAGCATGACAGGGATGTTGCTGAAGCGTCGACGTCTGCTAGATCAATAAAATAGAAGGGCAAAGAAATTGCTCGTGATGATGATTTCGTCGAAGAAGAAGTTATTCTGAAACCTGCAAAAAAATCAAAGTTTCTTCTAGCGGCAAACCTTCAAAAAAGAAGAAGGTTAAAAAATCTCCTAAGAACATACCCCAACAGTTATTAGAGAAGGTAAAATTGTAGTACTTACAATTTTTGTTTTTTAGTTTTACTTAAAAAATTGTGTTCATTCTCATCCTGATACCTTTTTTTTTTCTGTAATTGTAGAAATTTTATCTACATTGTGTTTATTTCTTGTTGTTTATCAATTTTCCTACATATTTTCGATTATAGATTTGTTGTATATTATTTGAAATAGTTTTGTTAGGGTATGTTTTACATGATTTAGTTGGTTTTATTAGTTAATTTTTGCTTTATTTGCAGATGTTAATTTTATTTTCTGTAAAAAAAAATTGTATATATTATGTCCAGTTGTTTGTTTGTCCCACAATTTTTTAAATATAAGTTACTTTCTAGTTTCTTGCTCTAAACATAAATTCGTATGTGCATTTGTAGTTTTAGTGTAGTTCAGTTGTTATATTTGTCTATGGTGTATACGTGGAGGCATTTGCAGAATATGTCAGCATTGGACAGCTCTCGATTTCAAAGGAAGACCTTTCTAATATTGATCAACACCGTAGACACTATGGAGCGCTCCTTTGGATTATGCTAAGAAAAAACAAGAGCTTGGTGCAATTAGTGAAAGTGATATGACTGGAGATTAGCAAGAAGAAAAGGTACTTCAGCTGTGAGGGAGAGAACAAGAGTCCGGACTAAAAGAATTATTTTTCCTTTTCAGTAGCTATTTTGTCGGGAAAGTGTTTAGTTGTAGCTGGATTGTATTAAAATTATAGGAAAATTGTTTACTAAGTGCAATTCAGCAACAACTTATTTTTAGCTTTTTAGCATATTTGTGCTAAAGTTGTTTTAGCTTTTGTTTTATTATTTTGTCTAGAATTCTACTACTTACAAATGAAAACATGTGTAGCATATTTTTTTGTTGAAAGTTGTTAGTAATTGATCTCCATATTGGTACTCTATAATATATGTGTTTCTGTTGTCTTCTGTTACCATATTATGTTAACATATGTTACTCTAAATGTAAGGTATCAAACGTTTAGCTTTACAATTAAAGAAAATTTCAAGCAACGATACACTAAAACTCTCAGATAACAATTTCTTTACATCAGAACTATAATTCTGTCTACAACTAATATACAAAAATACAGAATTTATTCAAAATTAGCAGTATTGTTAGAAAAAGCTTTAAATTATTAATAAACATAGTTATTGAACAAAATAACAACAAACCATCTGTTTACCAAACATTCATTACAGGTGACAATCTTTATTCAAATTAGCAACACAATTACACCACAGCTATAATTGTCCAGAACACAACAAATACAACTGAATATGTCTTAAAGGATAAATTATCATCAAAAGTACTCAGTAAAAAAATCTTTATACTACATCAATTCTTATTTCCTTTTGGGAGCATTCCTACAAGATCTTTTGTTATGCCCTTCTTGTCAGCAGTTGCCACATGAAACCTTGTACTTCTTTGCATTTATTTCATCATATGGTTTGTATCTTTATTTTTGTGGTCTCCCTGGCTGCCTTTTCCCAGTAGATGGTAGTACAACTTCTTCTGCTACATGTAGCACATCCCATTTGCTTTCATCAGGTAGAGGGTCTACTGGCATTTCATAAGTCTGCAGAAGACTCCCCCTGGTGTAATAAGGAGGACAATAGTTTTCATAAGACTCGTTCATGTGCCTCAAAGCCGCCAAAGTATGTAGACAAGGAAGTTCATTAAGCTGTAATTGTCCACAACTACATCTTTTATTTTAAAGGCAAACAATGAAGCGCTTCACACCATCTATCACAGTATGGATGTAATCTGTTGAAGCACTCACCTACATTTTTATTACAAACATACAACAAGTTGTCATCACTTGATAAAAGACAAAATAACTACAATTGTACAATAACATATCTACAATTATCAGTATATATTTATTTTGATCAAATCAATTCTCTGATGTTATGGACCAGAACTTACTCTCATCTTCTGCGATAATGTCTTGTTGTCCTCCAACTCTTTGTTGTATTTTTTCCCAAGGTATGTGAACGTACCCTTTGCATTCAATAACTTTTCATTAGTTCAATGTTCAAGAAGAGTCCTCATGTACTCTAATAGTTGAACTAGGGACAGTTCTCTTGCATCTTTGGTTACCGCATTCAAGGACTCTGCAATGTTTGATGTCATCGTCTATGTTCTGTTCACCGTAGCATGTACCCGACACCATATGTGATACCCAATATTGTATAGTTATGCTTTAACATGTGTGTCGATCTCTTCAATCTTTGACATTCTTTCAATAAATTCATCAAGCGCGTATGATCGTGCCATGGCAAAGTACAATTCGCTTAACTTTAGATGACCTTTCTTGAACTTTGACCTTACATTTGTCCAAATATGCCACATGCAAGCATAATGTGGCATGTCGGTATAAACAGTAGATATTTCCTTCAATATACTCTCATTCATATCCGAAACAACACACATATTTGGTTTTTCACCATATGCATGTTTGAATTGCTAAAAAAACCACCTCCATGATGCGTCATTTTCTGAATCAACAACAGCGTATGCTAGTGGTAATATACTACCTATCACATAGTTAACAAAAAGAAATTCAATTTCAGTAATAAAATTTGAAAATATAAAAAATACAGTCTCAGAAACAACATTATTACAATATTTTTACAATTAATCTACATTACCTGTTGCATCCATTGTGCTAGCTGTTAGCATGATTCCCCTATATGCCGACTTCAAGAATGTGCCATCAACTACTACAACTTGCCTTCAATGCACCCAACCCTTGATGGGCGTACTAAGAGCAACAAATGCATACAAAAAACAGTCATCTTCAGTCTTCTGCAATTTCACTATTGACCCCGGATAATTCTTCTCCAAAATATACAAATAACTCGGCAACCGACTGTAGGAATCAGCAGGATGACCTCTCAAAAATTCCAAAGCCTTTTCCTTTGCTCTCCAAGCTTGCATGTATGTTAAGTTCACACCATGTTCTGACAACATGTCAGTTTGTATGTCTTTTGGTGTCTATACCATGATGCCAACTATCATGGCAGTAGCTTTGCATTGTATATATGTATTGTCCATCAAAGAGCATGTGTGCAAGCTGTCGAATTTTCGAACCTTGAACAATGCTGATTCATTTATGCTGGTGGACTTGAAGTGCCACGTACAATTGTCACCAACACATACAAGGCAGTAGCTACTGAATAAAAATAATTATAAAAATATTATGTAAATTGTAGCTACAGAATACGGGGCTGTTTATGCACAACAAATTGTTCTAAGCGATTATATGCAATTTATATACATAAAAACTATAACTTATACACAATATGATTTTGACAAATAAAATATTCTTACCTTCTTGCGCTAGACCTTTTCACCCTAAATTGAAACTTATTCATGACAGCATAGTGCTTCATTGCACTGACAATTGTTTGCTTGTCTTGGTAAACTTGTCCTACTTTAATTACTTTTGGTGTATGTTCTGTTATCATGATACTTTAATATTCCACAATTGCCGGAGATGTTGGCATATCAATCAACTTCACTGTTCCTGATACTTCTCCAAATGTATTACAATTGCTTGAAAATTGTACCACGTTAGCATTACGAGAATCAAAAGTACCTGCACTCAATTAAAAGTATAGTAATTCAGACCCCTGTATATTCAGGTGTTCAGTACAGAATACTTGTAGATACTTTGTTCTATGATCACATTTTGATTTTTTCAACCCTTAAGTATTGTGTAACAGTTACACTTCAATTGTTCTTACAGACATAATAGTTGAACTACATTGTGTAGTATAGTTGTAGATAATTTGTCGTAAAATTGTAGACCACTTGAAATTGAAAAACATCAGTACTGGAAAAACATAGCAAACCTGCAATTGTGCTCGTATTTGACATACTACATTCCAAATCGAAATCACATGTTGTTATACACAGCGGATACATTCCTAAGTTTTTGTTTTCCTTTTTCGTCTCCATATACACTCGAACTCTCATATCGTTCCGAATTTCCATTGGAGGACAACCAGTGTATTTGATCTTGATGATTTTTACAGAGGTATTGATCATTAGATGCTCTGCAATTGCGGGATTCAATGACTAAAATTTGAATCTTCATTGACTATAATTCCGTCAACATTAAAATCTATGTATCTCCCAAAGCTATCCCACCGACCATTGAGCTGAAGCATTATCGTCAATTTTGACATTATATCACCAAAATTAATTCAATTGTAGAGAAAACAATTACGCAATCCTATGAAAACTTTAGAATGCAGCTAATTGTTTGCAATCGAGTTCTTCAGAAGCTTTTTTTTTTTTTTTGAGTTTGTTGCCTTGTTTATGGAAAACCAGAGGAAATCTGTCTAGGAGATAATTGTTTGCAATCGTGTTCCTCCTCAAATGGAATATGTAATGGTCAATACCAAATCAGCGGTCACATTCAAGTTAGGAAACTTATGAGTACGCAGACTCCTTATCAAGTATTTCACATGATTCTGCCGAGGCGAGCGGCCCGATCCTATAAGAGTGTTTCATAAAGCTGCCGAGGCGAACGGCCCGATCCTATTAGAGTATGTTACTCTGCCGAGGCGAACGGCCCGATCCCATAAGAGTATGTTACATGATACTGCCGCCCCGAACTACCCGATCCCATAGATATTGCTAAGGCGTTCAATCCAATCCCATTAGAATATGAAACTTTGACAAGTCTTTGACCCCACTCATGAATATACGTGTGAGTTATGGAATTCCCGAAACTTTACGAGGAATACGCACAACGTAGGAGAAATTCTTAAGGGAAGTACAAGTTCCACGGTAATCAATTAGCGTCAAGTATCTAAAATAGCAAGTCCGGTACTCTACGCGAGTCTAGTCTCAGGCTAAATGTAAATTAAAACATTTAACAGGAAAAATAACTCAAATAGTACAATTTAAGAATGGCGTGAGTCTAAATCAACCCGGACATAATCAGAAGTCTAGCATACGCACGGACACTCGTCACCTCATACGTGCGTAGCTCCCACAACATGTAGCACATAATTAACACATACGGGATAAATTCCCTCTCACAAGGTTAGACAGGAGACTTACCTCGCTCCGAAATTCCATAACCGGCTCCAACGCCCCTCTAACACTTCAAACCAATGCCCATTGATCCGAAACTAGTCAAGTGCAAATCAACAAAAATATACTTAAATACTCACGATTTAACAATTTATAACTATCCTCAATTCCACTTAAAAAGTCGACAAAATCAACCCTCGGGCCCACGCGCTCGGATTCCGAAAATTTTCGAAGATAAATATTATCCATAACACCACAAACTCAGATATATAATTTATTCCTAATTCCATGTTTAATTTCATGGTCAAAATCCAAAAATACCAAATTCTAGGTTTTCTTCCAAATCCTACAATTTCTATAAAATTTCATGTTTAAATCCATACGTAACTCATGTATTTAGCTCACAATGTGTAGGAATGCACTTACCACATGATGGATGATGAAATGACACTTCAAAATTGTCCCAAGCTCGGCTCCCATGGAAGAATTGAGAAAAAATGAACCAAAAACCGTTTTTGCAAACTTATACACTGTCCAGTCGACCCTTCTTCGCGAACGCGACAAGTCCCTCGCGTTTGCGAAGCATAATCAGCTTCTGCTTTCCAATTCCTCTACGCGAACGCGAGAAAAGACTCACGAACGCAAAGCTTTACCAGGCTGCCCATCGCGAACGCGGCCTCACTTAGGCGAACACGAAGGCCAAGCCCCCGAGGCCCAGCTTCTCCCCTTCACGAATACAATGCCCTGTCCGAACGCGATTCTTTGCTTTTCAAACCTTCGCGAACGCTTAGAACAAATCTCCACCAACTCTACATCCTTCTTCGCTTCTTCCCTACGCGTTCGCGAAAAATAAAATTAGAACCAGCAAACCAGCAACAACAATTCACCCAAACTTGATCTGAAACACCCCCGGGACTCCACGCAATCACACCAACTAGTCTCAATACCTTATTCAAACTTATCCAAAGGCTCGAAATGCCATGAACAATATCAAAACCATGAATGGACGATCGAAATTAACTTTCAAACATCAAACTTCGCCGGACGCGTCCAAATCATACTTAAATATTTCGGAATGACGCCAAATTTTACGTACAAGTCACAAATCACAATACGAATCTATTCCAAGGCTTGGAACCCCAAACGGGCATTGATAACACCAAAGTCCTCTTCAAACCAAGCTTAGGAAATTCTAATAACCTTCAAAATGCCAACTTTCCACAATAAGCGTCGAAATATTTTCGGACCATCCTGATACTCAACCTGAACATACGCCCAAGTCCAAAATCATCATACGAACCTATTGGAACGTTCAAATCCCAATTTCGAGGTCGTTTACTCAAAAGTCAAACCTTGGTCAACTCTTCCAACTTAAAGCTTTCGAATTGAGAACTTTCCTTCCGAATCAACTCCGAACTTTCCGCAATTCAATTCCAACCTCGCGTACAAATCCTAATACATAAAGCCTCAAACTGTCGAACGCGGCGCTAGAACTCAAAACGACCGGTCGACTCGTTACAGACATAGTATTAATTAGTTCTACTTTATGTTTATGATATCTCTATTTGTTGTTATTTAAATCACTTGTTCTCTTTAGTATGTCGAGATCAGTTAATGAATAATCCTTTAAATGCTATCAATAAATATCCTGTTTAAATTTTTCATCCTTATTTTAAATTCTATTCTACTTTAGAAGAGTGATCCCACCTAATGTAATTAACGTTTCATCTTCCTTTCATTTTCTTTACCCTCTCCTCTCCTTATTGCTCAGAATGAACATAGTGTAAGTTGCCCTTCAATTTTCGTCCTAGAATAATCAGGTTAAAGCATCGTCAGTCACTATCCTTTCAATTGTAACATCAAATCACTTAATTTCATTTTTAGCCGAAAAGTTGATGGACCAAAATTAATTGGTAAGGATGCTTGTGGATTGTCATTGTCTTTACTTACTCGAGTAGCTTCCTCCGCCAACTACATAAAAATAGTCTTTGAACTTACTCTTAGATATTTTCTTCTAGTTTTAGATTTCGGACTGTTGGGTATCTCTCTCTCTATATGGGTAATAATATTTCGCAATATAAAATTGTATGGAGTAAAATTAACAAATGACAGGTGTGTTCGCAGAGTTGACACGATGCAGTAAAAACAGGTAAGATATGAGTCAGTAGATAACTGACTCTGGCTACAAGTATGCGACTAGTATTGTACGAGTTGTACGAGTTCCGAAGATATTGAAATCGGAGATAAGAGTTTGAAAGTAAGATACCGGTTGAAGAAGGTCGCATTAAATGAGCAGTTGTTCAGAGGTCTTTGTTCACCTTAAAGAGGAGCTTGATTTGGGGATCTTGTCTCCAATAATTTAGCTATAAATAGAAAAATTTGTACTAATTGAAGGGGAGGAAATACTTGGATGAAAAAAGAGAGGCTAATATTACTCTCTTTTTCTGCTAAACATTGTTCTTTCAGAATTTAGTTCTTGACATTATTCTTGTTTTCGGAGAAATTCAATTCAAGGCTCAAGCTTGTCTTTTTTTCAATTATTCACATTTTATTCAATTATGTTCTTTATTATTTATTTTTTTAGATCAATTTAATTCACGTGTTTATAAATTAAGTTACAAATTTAACTGTATCGTATTATTGATAAACAAAAATGTAGTTTGGAATTTTTGTATAATTCTACTGGACGTGCTCGCTAGACATTTTAAAAATACAAGATCTTTCAGGGATTTTTGTATTATTGACCTAGGAGTTTTTCCCAGGGAATTTCAGATTTAGTAGTCGTGAAACTTTTGTTTACATCGTTTAGGTGCGGTGTTCAAATCATATTTACAGCATAAAGTTAGATATAACTTACTGTGAAAGAAAAAGAAAGAAAATGTCCTATGTAAGCTTATCTGGGACTTTCTTTATTCACATATTACTTTGTTACGATTAATAATTTGTTTCAGAAAGAATGATAAATTATTACACTAGAAATCAATAAGATTTTAATTTAATATAAAAATAATTACAATCATACAAATATTATGACATATTTAAAATAATAAATTTTAATTTTTTTTTTTAAAATTATGTACAGAGTCAAATTACCACACTAGAGTGTGAAATGGGGTGCTTTAGGACAGCTTTTTTGTGCATCCATTTTTCAAGAAGGGAAAATGGTCAAAATATTCCTTTATTTTTAGATATTATTTATATTTAACCTCTATTATATTATCCTGTCAAATTTACCCTTACAGTTATACTATCCAATAAATTTACCTCTACCATCAGAAAACTTTTTAAAATTACCCCTTAATCTGTTAGGTAATCCAAATCTCTCAATATTCTTTTATTTAAACCACTTGTTGTTCTTCTTGTTCTACTATTTTCAGGAATTACTATTAATGTGAATGATAAATATATTAGACTATACAAATTATTCATGGACATTTTAAATTACCATTGCACCCACTTCTATTCCTGTGATAATAGGTTTGGAAGGTTTAAAATTTTATTTATTTTTCAATAATATACACATCGTAGAACTCAGGGGGTCCATTTATTGTGTATTATATGCAGTTGCTCATCATGTATCATGTATATTCGAATATATTTTGTTATTGTCTGGTTTGTGTAGAGTTCGATTGACTAATTTAAGAGTGCGAATGCGTAGGCATTTAATTAACGCAAAATTGAATTCGACAATATAAAGTCACCAAGGAACTTCAACTTCTATCACTAATACTTGCAAAGTCTGCATACCTTTGATGCAACGAATTCATTAAAGTTGGGGTGTTGTAAATACTTTTGGAGTTTAGACAAGCTTCCTAATTTAGATCCTTCAATTTACTATACTTTGTTTACTAACCGTTTTATTATTTTAATATTTTTTTCTCTTATTTTTTATTCCAACTAAAAAAGCAGGTAAATGCCAACTATTTCAAGTGGATCAAGAAGAAAAATAAGTGACTTAATTAAAAAAAAATTGGGAGATTTTGGGTCACCTCACGGACTGAGGAGTAATTTTTAAAAGTTTGCTGACGGTAGAGATAAATTTGGTCGGATAGTATAACAGTAAGGGTAAATTTGATCAAATAGTATAACGGAGGTTAGATGTAGACAATATTCCAAAGTAGAGGGATAAATTTGGACCTTTCCCTTAGATTAATGTCTTAAAATAAATAAATCCTCTTCACATTACCTTTTTAGTGAAACTTATTTTTTCATGAGAATGTAAAGCACGTCGACTTTATCCTATTCTTTCATTTTCAAACTAACTACAATATTACCGTAAAATAAATTTTCAATCGTTAAATTGTTTACGGGTCTTTACAAGGTTGTTAACAGAAGGTAAATCTGCACTTTTTCTTAATCATTGTCTTGTGGAGTGTTTGATCATCCGATTCCATTTCCAAATCTAGGTTGGAAACAATTAAATCTCGTTTGGTCTTATTTTCCTTTATCTTTCTTTGTTCACAAAATTTGAGAAGCTATATATTTTTTTGCTTTGGCAAATTTACTAGTATTATTGGGATTTCAGTAAAAGAAAGAGAGAGACGGGAAAAGAAGTTTTTTGTTTTTTTTTTTACAACTGTCCAGACCAGCATCATCTTTATAGTATAACATGCAACCAGCTTCACAACAATCAATTCTCATCGCCGAAAGTCCTAACTTAGAAACCAATCTCTTTGGCTTATAAAAATCAAGAGGTAAGTCGACATCACGGTCAACTAGCTCACGCATAAGGTCGATGAAAGAGTCCATGGCTCCTTGAGAAATATTCCAGTCAGATTTCATACTTAGTAATCTAACTGCAACAGACAACTTAGAGTGCGGACTTCCGTCGCGTAGTGGACGACTAGCTTCCTCTAATTGATCAAAAAAACGTTTTGCCTCATCATTAGGAGTTTGTTCAATAATTTCATTAGAATCACCCCCAAAGTGCATCCCAAAAGCATCCGAAACCATATGACGAATTCCGGAATCCCTATTTGTATTATCCACCGACCTACTACTTTTACCCACAACTAGATTATGAAATATCCCATATCTACCATCGATCTCTCCATGAAATTTCCACACAAAGTAATTTTTTATAAACCCCTTTCTATAAAGATGAACCTTTACTTCATCCGGTTGTCCAAACTTCATACAGTCGCACTTAACACAAGGGCACCTAATAATTCTATCTTGTAGGTAGGGTGGAAGTGACATTGCATGTCTAATGAATTCATCCACCCCTTCTACAAAATCCTCCCTCAATCCCCGTCGATTAGGATAATTCCTATTGTACATCCAAGTACGATGTTCCATTTATACAAATAAAACAAGAGAAAAATTATAAACTAAACGTTCAATTTATAAACTAAAAGTCCAATCTATATATATATATATATATATATGGTGTTCATATGTACATTAACATCTTATGCAGAAAAAGATCCATTTCATGTTACTTAAAGAGAACGAAAATTGAATAAACTAAAACCATATTCTGTTTTATATACAATATCATCATGTCTTAGGCTACTGTTTGGACTTCCGGGGTCTAGTTTATTCATCTTAACTGTTAGGAAAGTAAAAGAGTGTGTCTTTCTTGAAGATTAAAGAATATTGTGTAGGTATCATGAAATTACAAGAACGAAGGTGTATTTAGCAATAATTTTGTAATCTATGATTTTCA
>MCJB01024715.1:0-123823 GCA_002018475.1 Nicotiana obtusifolia
GTTTAGGAGGTCTTCTATCAAATGTAGGGGTTAATACAGGAGGGTCATCAGTTGGGTCATTATTAGGACTAGTAGGTGTATCTTCTAAATCGGGTTGCGTTTCATCTATATCGGGTTGGGTTTCATTACCATAAATAGCGTTCATCGTTTCCTCATCTAATCGAGTATCGGGTGTAATATCATGATAAAATTGACTATCGAAAAATTGCATTAAAGGGTGATCACTATCAAGAATATTAGGTAGAGGAGGACGGGTAGCAGGGGGAGAGGAGTAGCTTGGCTGCTAGATTGACCAATTTTCGATTTTCCCTTGCCCTTACCACCAAATATTTTTTTCAACGAAAAATCCATAGTAATTATAATTAAACTAATTAAAACAAACACAACAATATATTAATTATAATTAAACTAATTAAAACAAACACAATAATAAATTAATTATAATTAAACTAATTAAAACAAACACAACAATATATTAGTTATAATTAAACTAATTAAAACAAACACAACAATATATTAATTATAATTAAACTAATTAAAACAAAAACAACAATATATTAAAAATTAAAGAGTTGGAACGAGGTTACCGGATTGAAGAACAACTTCTTGAAAATTGAATATTGTTGAAGACTTGAAGACTTTAATACTTCAATTCACCAACTTCACAATTTTTCACGAAATTGAAATAATAATATGAGCACTTATGAAAATAATTAGAGAGAGATTGAGGGAGATTGAGAGATATTGAGAGAATTTGTGAGTTAAAAATGAAAGAATGGGGGGTTATTTATAGGTGGGAATAGGTAAAAAGTGTATTTATAAAAAGTTTGGGGTTAAATTAAAGTTTGGGGGCCAAAATGGCTATTTTCTAAACCCCAAACGGTCAAATTGAGGCTCCAACGGCTAAAAATTAAATCTGACCGTTGGGCTATTTTTTTTAAAAAAATTTTTTTTTTTTAAATTATTACCGTTGGGCCCGGACCAGGCCCGCCTGCCGGGCATTTTTTTTTAACCGGCCCGCGACGGGCCTTCCCCCGTTTTTGGCCCAAGCACGGCACGGACCAGACCACAGGCCCGTTAGGCCCACCAGGACCGCGGGCCTGGGCCGGTCCCGGGTCAGGCCCACCGTGGGCCACAGCCTTAATGGCAGATAATAGTGTCAACAACACACAAAACGTTGAGGCCCAAGGAAATCAGCCTTAGCACGAAGATTCCGTCAGTGATACAAGCAATAAGGGGAACGAGGCCTCGCCGGCTCATGGCTGGTAACATCCACGACATGTTCGAGAGACAACACCTAATGATGCTAAAGATGAGCACATCGTCGAAACAATAAGGATATTGAAGGAGAAACAAGAGGCCATTATAGGCCATATCTCGCGGCAGAATCAGGTTATGACAAAATTAAAGTTGGCGTTGTCGTGTGCTTCCAACAATGCGAATGGGCAAGGTGAAAATCCTCCCGGTTCTCCCGCGAATCAAACAATGCAGAGGGTCGATAACAGCACCCCAAGGGGCCAAGTCGCCTTTGGCAGGGCCGGGGGAACGGTAGCGGATCCGGTAACAACAATGAGAATAATCCTTTTAAAATCGAATTCATACAGTTCATGAGGGAGATAAACGTCCGAATGGATCAAGGCCCATGCCGGAGCCAGAAAGGTACATGCCCAAAAGGCCGACATATTCAGGATTGCACAAGGAGAATTCGAGTTGCTGCGGAAGTTTGTGACCGAATTTTAGAAGGAAAGGATGTTGCTACTGGCCATACCGGACGAATGGGCAGCTGAAGCATTCACCAAAGGACTGAATCCGAGAAGTTCCAATGCTTCCCGGAAGTTGAATGAAAGTTTGCTCGAGTTCCAGGCAACAACTTGGGCTGATGCTCATAACCCGTACGAGTCAAAGATAACTATTGAGGATGATCAGCTCAGTTTCCCGGCATCGGCCAAGGGTCGGGACCGGGATAAGAATAAAGAGAAATCTAAAGATGATTTAAAAATAGATCGACGGTCTTCAAGAGTTCGATTTTTGCCCTATGAACGGGCCGAAGGACGTGATAGAGGTTTCGGGTCAGCGGATAGATTTTCCACTGATAGGAGAACTGATTGTGGCCGGAACAATAAGTCATTGTAGGACAAGTAGACATTGGGTTCTTGAGATTCCTCCTATCCCTGACTTTCCGAGTACAACTTTAACGGCAGCGTAGTGGAGCTGGTGTCGGCTATAAGGAATATCTAAGATGCACGGTTCCAAAAACAAATGAGATCTGATCCTAGTCAAAGGGATCCTAATTTGTATGGCCATCTCAGGGATTTTTTGAGTGATCGGGCTAAAAATAACTACAGTCGCAATCGTGATAATGCAGAACCTTCAAAAGCATGAGAAGATCCCCCGCGCCTGACGATCAACATGATTTTCGGGGGGAACGAGGTTAACAAGGTTATATTCTCGGCGGCAAAAAAGACGAAGGTGTCCGTGACCCACATCAAGAGGATCAAGGAAGTCGCTGACGACGACATTACTTTCACGGATAAAGACGCAGATGGATTGCTGCTACCGCACAACGATGCGTTGGTAATTTTTTTAAATGTCAGAGATCTTAAAATTAAACGTGTTCTGGTGGACCCAAGAAGTTCGTCCAACATCATACAATGGAGGGTGTTGGAGCAAGACAAGCTCACTGGAAGCATCATTCCGGCCACAAAACTCCTCGTCGGGTTCAACCTTGCAAGTGTGACAACCCGAGGAGAGATCCTGCTACCTACGAATGCCGAAGGGGTGATGAAGACGACCCTTTTCGAGGTAGTGGACGATGATATGGGTTACAATATTATCCTAGGGAGACCATGGTTGCATGAGATGAAGGATGTGCCATCAACATATCATCAGTTGCTGTAATTCCCAACTCCCAAGGGAATTAAAAAAAATAAGAGGTGAACAACCGGCAGCAAGGCAGATGAATGCAATCTCAGTCTCCAGTAGCAAAGGGAAGGAGCATGTGGCATAGCAATTACAGGAACCGATGCCTGCTTCGAGCCAAGCGAAGTCAACCGGTGGGAGGAGTCGTCGGAATCTTATTAGGTACCAAGATATTTTCAGGTACTAGAAGAAACGAACACAACAAAATAAATGGCGAAAGAGCTTGAACAAGTCTCATTGTTAGAAGAATTTTTGGAGAGGAAGTTCCACTTGGTGACAGGACTGCACCCCGAGCTCAAGTCTAGATTTATTAAATTTCTTATATTTAATGTCGATTGTTTTGCGTGGTCGCATGCGGATATGATAGGTATCCCGCTAGAAGTGGCCGAACAGAAGCTAAGCTTGGACCCCAACATCCCTCCGATAAGACAGAAACTATGTCCTATTGTCGGAGGTTAAAAACAAATTTGTCAAAGAAGAGGTAACTCGCTTGCTTGATATCGGTTCAATCCGAGAGGTAAAGTATCCTGACTGGCTAGCTAACGTAGTAGTAGTTCCGAAGAAGAATAATAAATTTCCCGTGTCCGTAGACTATAAGGACTTAAATAAGGCATGCCCAAAAGACTTATTCTAACTGCGAAACATTGATCAAATTACTGATGCGACGGTAGGGCATGAGTTAATGAGTTTCCTCAATGCTTACTATGGGTACAACTAAATCAAGATGAACCTAGAGGATCAGGAAAAAAATTCGTTTATAACGAATTTGGCACATATTATTACAATTGATGCCTTTCGGGCTAAAGAACGCTGAAGCCACTTATCAACGGCTCGTAAACAAAATGTTTGAGAAGCAAATAGGGAAAACTATGGAAGTTTACATAGATGATATGTTGTTAAGTCTTTGAACGCATGTGACAATCTGAAGCACCAGCAAGAGACCTTTGACATCTTAAGAAAACACAACATGAAGCTTAACCCCGTGAAGTGTGCGTTTGGGGTCAACTTCGGTAAGTTCCTGGGATTCCTGGTATTACAAAGGGGGATCAAAGTTAATCCCGATAAATTAAAGCCATCAAAGATATCGGGGGTGAGCTGTCAAGCGTGAAAGAGGTTCAAAGGCTAACGGGAAGATTGGCCGCTTTGAGCAGATTCATCCCCTGATCTTCGGAAAAATGCCATCATTTCTTTGCACTCCTCAGAAAGAAGAATAACTTTGAATTGACACCGGAATATCAGCAGGCTTTAAAGGATCTAAAAAGGTATTTGTCAAGTCCTCCATTACTGTCAAAATCGGAGGAAGGCGAACAACTACTGATCTACTTAGCTGTCTCGGAGGTAGGGCTAAGTGCCATTTTAGTTTGTGAATACGAAGGTACGCAATCTCCTATATATTATGTTAGTAAAATTCTAACGGGAGCAAAAACTCGCTACCCATACCTGGAAAAATTGGCCCTAGCTCTCGTAGTCGCCGCTCGAAAGCTTAGGCCTTATTTCCAATGTCACTTGTTACCTGCGGTGACCACTTCCCCCTGCAGAATATTCTTCATAACCTCATACTTTTGGGTAGGTTGGTCAAGTGGGCCATTGAAATGAGTGAATTTGACATAGAATATAAACTTAGGACTACGATTAAGTCTCAAGTCTTGACCGACTTTGTGGCCGATTTCAGTCTGGGACTGTTACCATTGGCTACCAAAGAAGCAGTAATGGTGTCGGAGTCGACATCAGGAGTTTGGACCCTATTCACGGACGGAGCTTTTAATGTGAAAGAGTCCGGGCTCGGCATAGTATTAACCACGCCTTTGGGAGAAACCCTTAGGCAGGCCATAAGAACTGTTTCTCTGACTAACAATGAAGTGGAGTATGAAGCTTTGATTGCGGGGCTCAAATTTGCCTGGGGACTGGACTCTGAGGTCATAGAAATCAAATGCGACTTTTAGTTGGTGGTAAATCAGGTCCACGGGGGATGTTCGAAGCCAAAGAAGAATGCTTGCAATAATACGTAATAAAGGTCCAGGCTCTGCTTGCTCGATTTCGGGAGTGGTCAATTACGCATATCCAGAGGGAAGAAAATGCAGAAACAGATGCACTAGCTAACCTCATATCGTCCACGGAGATAAAAGGACTGGACACATATAGCTATTACGAGGTAAACGAAACTAATTTGGTCTAGGATTAGAGGAACGAGATTATTGACTATCTCGAGCACGGGAAATTTCCTGAAGATCCTAAGGCATCTCGGGCACGGCGCACTAAAGCAGCTCGATACAGCTTCAAGAGGGATCAATTGTACAGAAGATCTTTCCAAGTTAATTATGTTATGCGAGAAGTCCACGATGGGATCTGCAGAAATCACTCAGGCGCGGATTCCTTAGTGTTAAAATTAATTAGGGAAGGATACTATTGGCCCCGAATGGAACAAGACGCCAAAGCTGATGTCCAAAAATGTGATAAATGTAAACACTACGCACCGTTGGTACATCAACTAGTAGAATCATTGCTCTCAGTTTTACCACCATGGTCGTTCATAAAGGGGGAAATGGATATCGTTGGATCGCTGCCACCGGCCCCTGGTAAGGTAAGATTTTTTTTTTTTAACTGACTATTTTTCTATGTGGGTTGAAGCAGGTCCTTATCAGAAGATCGCGAACCTGATGTGGTAGATTTCCTGTGGGAGAACATAATTTGTAGATTTGGGATACCAAAAGAGATAGCCTGCGACAACGAGCCGCAATTTATAGGCGCAAAGGTCACGAAGTTCCTTGAAGACTTGAAAATCAAAAGCATCACATCATCGCCCTATCATCCGAGCGTAAATGGTCAAGCAGAATCGACAAACAAAGTGATTATATAAAATCTCAGAAAGAGATTGGAAGCAGCTAAAGGTAAATGGCCCGCAGAGCTGCCAGGTGTACTGTGGGCGTACCAAACAACGGCCAAATCGAGCATGGGAGAGACTCTTTTCACCCTTGTGTACGGAGCAGAAGCCCTGATCCCGGTGGAAGTAAGGGAACCTACCCTGAGGTATTTCCGGGCAAACGAAGAAGCAAACAATGAAGCAATGTTAGTCAATTTGGATTTGCTCGATGAACGCAGGGACTTGGCGCATATAAGGATGGCAGCCCAAAAGCAGCAAATAGATAAATATTACAATCGAAGGGTCAACCTCTGCTTTTTCAAAGTAGGAGACTTGATTTTAAGGAAAGTAACTCAGAACACCCGGGAGCTCAATGCGGGGAAACTAGGTCCAACATGGGAAGACCCTTACCGGATTTTGCCTGTGGTATCAGATCCTTTCGGAGGGAGGAACAGTTTACTAAATATGTCTGAGTCATTTCCATCATCCTCTTCCTTAGCAAAAATGAATATGTCTCCTACTCTATATAAAACCCTATCTAAAAAATATGATTACCTCTATGAAGTAGATATCCTACCCGATGAACAAAAAGTATCCTCCACTGAACTACCTCTCATAAACCCCTACTCAGCTTTCGCCAAAATATCATTTGCACCCTGGACCCAAATTCGTTCCCTAGTCCAACACAAACCAAAAGGAGTCAAGGAATATGTTGCTGCCTCAAAACTTGACCAGCATCCTATTCTTGCCACTCGAGAGGAACAATTTATCACTCTTCAAATCCCAGATGATTTTCCCTGTCAATGAGAGATCATGGTTTTACCCATATCCATTTTGATGCCATCCGAATCGCTTTAACATATCAAGGAAGAAAAGGTCAACCTGTTATAGCTCGACTTTCTCTTCTAGATACAAGATACTTGGAGTACCAACATGAAAATTTGGGTACTGCAGAAGTTACCCTGAATGCTGGAACTGTCTTCATAACAATCTTTCCAAATTTCAACATGTCCCTTTATGATCCATACTTAACTGAAGCACTAAAAATCCAAGTCCAAATCCAAGGAGCCCCTCAAACCAAAGATTCCATCCAAGCCACTCTTCATCACCAAATGGCGTGGCGAGTCCAAAATCATGCCATGGATCTTTGCCTTCCCGGAGGAGAAAATGCTTTACTCTTAAATATTGATGCTACCAAAGGAAACACCATGTGCACCCAAATACCCAAACAAATTTTGAGAGATGAACTTGTCAAAATTCTTCTTGATTCTTGGATCACAAATTATGAAAAGTTAAGAGAACCGGAGGAATCCCTACAATCTGGTGAACCAACATTTACCAAAAGAAATGACAAAACCGTTTGCATAAGCTTTGACCATTCCCACCTCAAAAAACCCAATAAAACCATCTTTTCTTGCCAAATGGTTCAACCCAAAGATACAATAGATACATACCCTGAACCTGATAGAGAGCTCTTTTGGAATAAACAAAGCATCATGGAAGAACATTACTGGTGTCAAAATTTTGACAAAAATGGAAAAAGTACCTGGTGGTTCAAATGCCCCTTTACAGGACACTGCCCTTGGGATCTTGATTGCAACTGTCAAGACTGCTTAGAAGATCCAAATGGAGAATATGATGAACACCACTAGCGACATGGAGAAAGGTTCGGCCTCAATACAACCAAACTAAAATCCAAGAAAAAGGGGAAAACCACTGAAAAATAATTTCGAGCCAGATATGAAAATAAAGACCCTTCAATTGGCTCATTAAACCGTCCAGGTAAATATGAATTTCTTGTCAGTTACAAACCCCAGGAATGGCCAAAATTACCAGAAAAATTCAATCCAAGTTGGGAGGATAGTGAAACCACACCCAAACCCAAATCACCATCAGCCCATACCTCACAACCCAAAAAGCCACCTGAACCTAAAACTTCACCAATTCCGAAAATCACAAACACCCCACAACCACAGATAATCATGCTAAGTCCTTCAAGCTCCAGTCATACCCAAGACTTTCCTTCACTACAATCTTCTGAAAAGGAGGGTATAAGCCATGCTCCAAAAAATTCACAAGAAAAACGTAGTGCTACCTACTAGAGAAAAAACCCCAACAAGTGACATTGAGGCAACAATGAACTGGCAATCCGAAAACTCCATCTGCCAAAAGAAGGTACTGAACAACATTGGCAACACCATAAATAACGTGGCCCATACACAAAACAAAATGAGGAGCAAAGTGGAAACAATTGAGAAAAAGATGGAGCAAACATCGTCTCGCCAGGAAGGACTAATCAAAGCATTGGAACTAAGGTTGGCAAATTTACAATACGAGATTTGTCCGCCAGGAACTTCACTTTTCCAATTCTTCCAACAACAACAAAAGGAGACGATTTCCATCAAAGAACAGATTCAACTTTTGAGAAATGACCACTTTAAGCCACAAACAACCCCGGTTGTCCCTTCAAAACCTACTTTCTTCCCTATGTCTCCACAACCATATACCCACCAAAATTGGACTACACCTTTTCTACTTATCCATCTACCTCACAAAATCCAATCTCTTTCACCCAACCCTTAAAAGAAGAACAGGAGTTTGATATCGCAAAATTGGTTTGAGAAAGGAAAGATGCCCTTGCAGCACAGAAACAAACCAAGAAAAGGCGAGACCAAGGAGAAAGTTCAAAAGAGTCCAACCCCAAAAATCTGATGATTTCTGACCAAAAGGCTCCAGACCTCTATGTCTCCCAGCCAAGATGCATATCAGAAGAAGATACTCCATGGTCAGAATCTCTGAATTCATCAAAAGATGAATCAATGGAAGATAGCTCTCAGTCAAGCAATGAATCCACAACAAACTCTTCCGAAGATGACAATCCCCCAATATTTGTAAACCAGCCAAGAGAGCCAGAAGTATCTGAGGTAGATGAGGAACAAGAAGGCATGACAGAGGAGCCAATCCCAGAAAGAAGATATGAGCCCATGGCATCCAAGCCAGTTGGAACTGGCTTCCATACTTTCACCTTGGACGACGTCAAGGTTTCAAAATAGCCTCAAAGGATCCAAGACTTCTATACTTGGATGGTGACCAAAAATTTGGCAGAACAAGAAAAGTATATCATCCTGTCAGAACTCACTTCACGGTTCTCAGGAATCCTCAGAGATTGGTGGAACTCACTTGGAATTCAAGACAAAAATACTTTTCTTACTTCCCAAGATTTTGCCTTCAACATCCGAATCCTACATGAAGTTTTCTGCGGAGATACTGGCCAAAGACAGGAGAAAATGCGAAGACAACTCTTTGAGATGAAGTGTGTGTCATTCGACAGAAATGACATTGACAGACATTTTCAAAAAATGGCAAAGATATACTTTGAAATCGGCGGAGACATCAATCTGAAGCAAGCCCTTGTCTCTTCCCTTCCAAAGATGTTGGCAAGCCGAACCATGACCATCACTGAAGAAAAGTTCCAGTCTATAACTATCCCACATATTGGTTACATCAGGCAAGCTATTTTTGTCGCATTAGATGACATTTGTACAAAGCGCTCAGCCTAAAGCAAATTATCCAACACAATCTAGCGCTTGACAAAGCATGCCGCAAATCTGATCTAATCACTGGATCAGGATGTTCCTGCCACACGTCCAGACGACAGAAAGAATTCAGGACGTTCAGATGGCCAAGAATTCCAGATGAAAGATTAAGATCCAAGAGGCGCACAAAATATTTCAGACGCAGAAGGCCAGGAAATTTTCACAAGAAGTACAGATGCTTTATTTGCCATAAGATTGGACATTTCGCAAAAAATTATCCCCAATCAAGAAGATCTGTCAAACTCCTTGAAGAGATTAAAGATTACACTGGCATACATCTTAGAAAAGAGGAGGACCTTGAATCCATATTCTCTGTGGATGACGAACCCAATGAAGAAACTATATTCTCTCTCGATATCTATGAAGATCAAGGCAATGATCAGTACCAAATTTCAGAACCAGTGATCGAAGCCCGAGAAGAGATCAATGCTCTCACAATCATTCCTCAAGTAGAACTCAAACTCTATTCGTCCAAATGGGATAAACCAGCTCGAGTTATTGCTTTCATCGACACCGGAGCTACATCCTCACTCATAAATCCTGCTGTTCTCCCTGAAGATCAATGGGTGCCGCATTTAAAGATTTCAACAGTGCATCAAATACAATCTTAACCACAATTGTCATTACAAAGCACCCGGTCACAATTGAGTTCTTTCCAGCATTGAAGTATAGAACCAAGATGCTACGATCTAATGTGCGTGGAAAAGATCTTATTATTGGATTCGACATTTACAGGCAACTTAGAGATCAACTCCAGATCAAGGCTAACGGGATAGCTTTTAAAAAGCAGTTCAGACCTTATTCTGAGATTCCAAGGCTATTCCAAATCACCAATGACGAACAAATCAAAGAAATTGAGCAAAATCTCATTGAACATTCATGTGTTGAATCCCACAAGGATTTCATGAAGAAAGGGAAAATCCCGTTATGGAAAAACCAAGAGTTTTTTATCAAGCTCCCTTTCAAGAAAAATGAAAACATCAATCCGACAAAAGCCAGTCATTCAGGCATGAATCCAGATCATCTTCAACTTGCAAAGAAAGAATGCGAAGAACTTTTAGAATTTGATCTGATAGAGCCGTCGGATTCACAATGGGCATGTGAAGCATTTTATGTCAACAAAAGATCTGAGCAGACGAGAGGAAAACTCAGGTTAGTTATTAATTACCAGCCACTAAACCATTTCCTCCAAGATGATAAATTCCCCATACCAAATAAACTCACTCTTTTCTCCCACTTAGCCAAGGCCAAATATTTTTCCAAGTTTGATTTAAAATCTGGATTTTGGCAATTGGGAACCCACCCTGAAGAACGACCCAAAACGAGATTTTGCATCCCCGATCATCACTTCCAGTGGAAAGTCATGCCCTTCGGGTTGAAAACTGCACCCTCCTTGTTCCAAAAAGCCATGATAAAAATCTTCCAACCCATCTTCCTTACCTCCTTAGTTTACATTGATGACATCCTGTTATTTAGTAATACATCGGAAGAACATGTCAACCTGCTTCGTCAATTTGAGACATTAGTAACACGGTACGGAATCATGCTCTCAGCAAAAATGATGGTTCTCGCTCAAAGGGAGATTGATTTTCTCGGAATGCATTTTGCCCAAAGACAATACAGTCCAGGACCACATATATGTCAGGAATTACTTAAATTTCTTGATACGAACCTCACAACAAAGCAGATCCAACAGTTCTTGGGTGTAATAAATTATGTAAGAGATTCCATCCCAAATATCTCTACATACATTTCACCGCTCACAAAATTGCTCAAGAAAAATGCACCATCATGGGGAGAAAAATAGGATGAAGCAGTCAGAAAAATAAAGGAGATATGTAAAAAAGTCAAGTCTCTCTACATCCCTTCAGATGGAAAGAAGATACTGCAAACTAATGTCAGCCAAGAATATTGGAGTGCTGTTCTATTTGAAGAAAAAGATGACCAGCGAAAAATATGCGGATACGCCAGTGAAAAGTTTAAAGATGCCGAGCAACATTATCACTCCACCTTCAAAAAAATTCTTGCAGTATCAAGAAATTCAATTTCTTCCTTATCCATACAAAATTTCTAATAGAAATAGATATGAAGGCTTTCCCAAAAATGATCCGGATAAATTCAAAAATTATCCCCAATCTTCATATTCTCAGATGGGCTCAATGGTTCTCTCCATACAAGTTTGAAGTCAAGCATCTAAAAGGAAATGATAATATTCTCGCAGATTTTCAATCGTGACCGGAAGAATTCTCAAAAAGATTTTCCCCAGCAAAACTGAAGCCAAGTAGCCACATCTTTATGTTTTCAAAGACACCGGGAACTAGTTCATTAAAGCCAACAGATCATCCACCGGAGTTGTTCAACCTCATGGATCCCTTTGATCCGTCAATTATTATGGACAGAAGAACTTATTATGAGCTCCAAGTTTTCCGGCAATATGGAGGATCCATTCTCAAGCCTTATGGGGTCAATCCAGAATATCCGTTCTACCATATATTCATAGCTCAAGCCAAGGATTTTCCACAAGAATTGCTATGGTTTTTCTGGTACCTATGCCATCAGTATTATATTTTCATGGAATTCAAAAGCAAAGTCTTCAAGGATTTTGATAACATTGCACCAGCCCTTATAGTATTTTTACTATGGTTCAAGCCTAGAAGATATTGGGTGAAATCTTTCAGTGATTCCTACGCAGCAAAAATATTCATGTTTCATAGGCCAGTGAAGATCATTAATGGAAAAGTCCAGGCGCAAGCAGAGGCATCATTCTGGTGGAAATTTCCCGTATCCATTTTATCAATGGAGGAAGAGTATAGCGAGGCACAAAGAATCCTTTTTCAGCAAAATAGGTGCATCCCGAAAAAGATATGGGCAAGCTGGAAATATACCAATACCTATCCTCACTAGGAAAGAGTCCGGGAAGCAGCAAAAGAATATCAAACACCATATGAAGTCATCCGAGAAAAGATCACTAATGACATTTCCAGATTAAAGTTGCGGATTACATCTCTTAGTCCAAAGGGAAAGGAACATAGCAGGGAAGAATCATCAAGTTCCAGGTGTTACTTCATAAGGTCTTCGAAAAGATGCCTGGAAGACAATTCTATGATCGATAAAGGATAATTGTCTTAATCCGTGCTAATCCAACCATAATCCTCCATTACCTACCCAAAAACCCTCAAAAAATATCCTACCCATGCCAAGACAAATTTCCACATCTTTCCGTACTATCCGGGCCCCACTTCACGTTGCTGTCACATGCTTCCACATGCCCCCACGTGCTTCTTCACGTGCAGCACAATACTTTCACATGGCATCACATGCTCCCTCATACTTTCACATGCTACACCATGTATATTTCACCCCGTTCACATGTTTTCAGGTGTTTTTAGTTGTTTTGCCTAAAGTCCTTCACATGCCGAGAGGGACCCGCTTGTAGATAAGTTTGCCATGTAAGATAGGTTTACTTTATCCAAAAAGTTTGTCTTGTAATAACCTCCTAGTCCTATATAAAGGAGGCCTTGTAATAGTTGTAGGATCATCTTCCAATCACCTTAGAAATCATCTTGTACTTGATCTTAGAACCATCTTAAAAACCATCTTGTAAAATCGTGTAACCTTTGTAAATCTCTTGTGATATATTACATATGAGTTCTTTCTAAATTTCTCTCTTGTTCTTTCTTTCGAATGGATGGAAAGGCCAGTCCACGTATGAAAATAAAGTAAGAATACTCTTTGAAAGTTAGCTTATTGTAGTACGAATGTTTTCTGAGTTATGAACAGCTAACGTTGGTTATAGTACAAAAGTTTTCTGAGTTGTGTAGCTTGGCAAGCCGTCCCTTATGGGTTGTTGAAGCCAGCCCCTTTTTGTAGGAAAACTTTTGCGACTATAAACAAATTAACTGTTTGTGCAGCTTGGCAAGCCGTCCCTTATGGGTTGTTGAAGCCAGCCCCTTTTTGTAGGGAAACTTTCGTACCTACGATTTAGCTTGCTTTCCTGGAGTCTCTTGCTTTGTTCCTCGTACTGTGGGAGAATAGTTGCCAAGCAACTAGAACGTGGCACACCTCGAGAGATACTATTGCTGATAAACGTCGCCTGTACTGAAAGTATGCGCTTCACTCTTTTTCCCTTCATCCAGTTTTTGTCCCAATTGGGTTTTTCAGGCAAGGTTTTTAACGAGGCAGCAACGGAAAGCATACTACGAAGGAAGCTTCAGCAATAAGACCTTTAAATGAAAAGGCACACAAGCAAAGAACCACTACCGAGCGGTTAGATAGTCTTTTGCTCGATAGCAAAGTTCTTACTGGGAAGTTAAGTTTGCTGTCGAACAAAGATTACCTGACCGTTCACAAGTGCAAGCCACTGGGGGGGGGGAGTTGTTAGTTAATTTTTGGCTCGATAGCATAAATTCCTAAGGGGAGGTGAAGTTTGTTATCGAACTGAGGATTATCTAGCAATTCACTAGTGGAATCCTCGAAGCTGTAAAACTTCCAGTGTTCAAATTCGCATTCTTCCCATTCGAACACTAGGGGACATGATATAAGGATACTACTACAATGACTGCCACTTTGACCGGCATATGAAACCCGAAAACATAGTTGTATCATCGGGATCGGAGACTACGCGGCTAGCCCCGTAGAAACAAGTTGTACAGGTTAACCCCAAAAAATGGCAATTTCTTTTTAGAACAATGAATGCTTATGTACTTTTTAAAATGGACGGAATAAAGTAAAGACCTTTTGTTTCTATATTGGTTATTGTCTGAATGGTGAATTGATTTTATCATTCAAAAGTTAAACAAGTAGTTCAAATGCTAGTGCTGTAATGAAAAGGTGACATCAACTTCAAGAGCACCGTAAAATAAGAGGGCCCTCTCTTATAAAAATCCTCACATTAAAGGGTTGAATTCAGAAGGACGTATGCACGAAATCCAAATGCCTTGGGGGAAAATACACTCGAACCCTTGCACAATTAGACACAAACAGTAAAACTTGCACAAATACTTAAACGAAAAAAGACGGAAAGAGCAAACTTGCGCAAATACTTAAAAAAGGGCGCAAAGAGAAAATCTTATACTTAAATGAGAAAGTGTCTCTAATTATAATAAATGTGCCAAATAGCACAAGTGAAAAAGTTTGAAAAAGAAAGAAAAAACTATGCTTCTACATCTCCGGAACCCGGAGGAAGAATCTACGCCCCTAGGAGAAGTGGGTAGATTCGCCGCCGGTTCGATACTTTGGCCTTCATCATTTTGGCCTTCAGCATCATCACCTTCTGGTTATTCTTCAGTTCTTGAGAACTTAGAACCGGAACAAGAAGAATCGATAGCATCAGGCTAGGCTGGAAGACCCTTTTTTGCAGCTAACTCCAGCTCACGAGCCTTAGCAATTTCCGCATCAAAATCAATGACACCCGCTTTGGCCTCTTCCAAGGTTTTTCTCCTCATGCTGTACATAGCATATGCTTTTTCAACAATGAGGGAAGTCACTCGGTGCTGAAGTTCTTCATTAAGCTGGCCAACCTCAGCAGAAAGGTTGTGCCGCGCGGATCTCATGAATCGGAGGCTGACATCAAAATCACGGACATTGGAGCTGTCAATTTTACCATGCTCTATAATCTTTTTATGCTTCTCCTCCAACTGGACATACGTTTCTTTGGTAGCAGCAAGCTCTTCAGCTTTAGAGTCTAAGGCCGCGTCCAAATTATTCAATCTTTCAGCGGAGGCAGCCTCGCGATCGGATGCAGCAAAAATGACATTATGGACTTCAACCCATTTGGCCCTAGCTTCTTCAAATTAAGCCCTCAACGGGGCTACCTCTTGGCTAAGGGTCTCTACTTCTTGCTGGCTTTGCTGCAACCGAGCCTCCAACTCAACGGCCTCAGTAGCTCGAGCTTCCTGTTTTGAAAGGCGAGCAGCAGTTTGGTCCTGCTCGGCCAAAAGTTGATCCCGCTCGGAGATAATTTCCTCTTTATCACGAATCAGCCTTTGAAGGCCCTTGAAAGCAAAGAAGTTGGCTTGCAAATTGAGAATGCAAATTCAAAACCCTGCCATAACACAGATAGAGGAAACAACAGAGAAAACAAAGACTATACCGCTGCTGCATTGTGCATGGCATTGTTCAATAAACACTCTCCCGAGAGAGTTTGTATTTTTTTCCCAATCTTTCTTTGAAGCCAAGGGCTTCAGACAATTAACAAGTTCCACCGGCCGGGACAACAAAAGGCATCAGGTGAAAACCGAGAGGGTGATGCTCCTTGTCCTTTTGGGGATCTTCTGAGGGGGTAGCATAATTTTGCCCCAAGTTCTCGTGAACTGGGGATTGGGGAAGAGAGATGTTCTCCTATCAGACAACAACAGCCGGTGGAAATGATGTAGTAGTTGTTGGTGGCAAAGGCAGAGTTGGTGAAGCAAGAGATGAAGCTGATAGTGTTGAAGGATGAGAAGTGGTTGCGGCAAGCGCAATGCTGGTTGTTGGTTGCTCATCAACCGAAGACGACAGGGACTAGGTACTCAGCCCCACGGTACGGGGCACGACGAATAGGTTTCAAAAATGGAAGTTGGCATTTCTCACCATATCATACTCCCCCTAGAGTTTCAAGGCATCATCGATCACCATGGTTTCTGCGAAGGCTTAGGCGCGGGGCTCATTAGTACAACTTTTGGAGACGACTTAGGTGCGGCACTTGCAATTTTATTTTTTCCCCCGGCCAAAGAGGAACATCTTCTTTTAGGTTGCTTATTCTCCGGCCGGGGACTCCGAGAAGAAGCATTTGCACCAGAAATAGGTCTGGAGATACCTATTCGGGTAAACACCTCCTGCAATAGCCTCATCGCATTAGTAAGATAAGCCAAAATGTCCTCCTTGAGGACGACAACTGAGTCCTGGGGTAGACCTGAATTCAACAAAGGAAAAAGGGTTAATCAGCTTTCTTATACGAAGGGGAAAAACGAGGTGAGTTTAACCTACAATAATTTTTGGCCTTCCACCCGTATTTAAGGGCTAGTCCTTCCACGTACAAGTCTCGGGTGTGGTAACTTCCAAAATCTTTTGGACCTTCAACCCGCGGTGGAACCCACCGAGTTTCTAAAACAAGTAAAAGAAAAGGAATCAGTAATAGCATAGGGTGATCTTTAACTAGCAGAAGAGACAAATGATGAACTTACGAGTACGGTTCCACAACTCTGGAAAAGATGAAGCTGTGGCTGGAATGATGTCTTTAGTGGAAATTGCAACGAACCATTCCATCCATCCATGGTCGTTGTCATCATCCATGGTGGCTAGCAGAGCATGGTGGCTATGTTTGCTAAAATTTATCATTCCCTCATAAAAATTCTTGGGGGAATAAAGGTTCATTAATCGAGCTAGGGTTATCTCCCCTCCCGTCTCTTGGCACAAAGAAAGACAAGCGACTGTCCTCCACACAGAAGGACTTACTTGTGCCAGGCACACCTGGTAGCTGATGCAGAACTCCGCAATAAGGGAACCTAGCTCCCCGCTCAAAGAGAATTGCCCCAAAGTGAAAGGATACATATAAAAATACGTGAAGCCCTTCTTGGTTAGGGTTATCCGCTCCGCCAGCACCAGGAGCGATAATGTCTAAATCTTGGCAATGACAGTCTTCCTTCACAGTATGAATGCTGGAAGGACTGATGGAAGAAGGGTACACGCCAACGGCCCACGTACGAGGGTTAGCGGAAGGAAATTTCTCTTTGAAGTCTTTACTTGTGATAAGACTTCTCTGGATGATGGTGCTCAGCGAAGGAGGATACAACCTCATCGGCTTTACCTTTGTTCTTTGAGTAACTATAATTTTTAGAAGAAGAAGACATTTTTATTAGAAAGGAATGAACTCTGAAGAAGAAGGCTAAAGAAAGGTTGAAGATAAAGTACGAGTTGAGTAAAGTGAGTTTGGGAAAGTTTGGAGAATTATGAAGTGTAAATGAAGAAGTTTGATGCGTATAAATAATAGAATAGGCGACTAAATTTGTGGCCATAATTATCTCGATAACCAGCAAAAGCAAGGCTGAATTATGGGATGACGCACGTTTCAGGCATTAAATGCGGAAAGACGTTCGTCTAATCAACCGTCAGAAACTTTTTAGAGGGGGTTAGAGAATTTTCCGCCAAGAAAGATATCTCTACCAACTTCCCAGTGACACAAAGTTATGCCATTGGAAAGCAGGTGGACTATCTGTATGAGGTAAATATATGTTCATATTTAATGATCGTATGAGAAAGTGACACGCGAAGCTGAAGACAGAAGATAGTCGGACGCGAAGGCAATGATCTCGCTTATCATCGAAGAGAGTGATGTTCATAAAGGCAAAATAAATGTATGTCATCTGGTAGCATTCAATGAAGAATATTTTATGGCATTAAGTGCATGATCCGTTACAGAGAATATGGCATTCACTGCCCACCGTTACATATTCTTCAATGGCCCTCATATTTGTCATTTAAGAGGGGCTTACTTTAAGTTCATGTACTTAACAATTACTTGGATGTCCAAGGAAGAAGAAGAATCCGTGAAGCTCCATTGATCGGATTCATTTTTATAATAATGTATAATATTATATATATATATATATATATATATAGTATATAATAGTGTATAAACACCTCTTATACACTATTGTGTACAAGGTTGATTCATTATTACATGTATTTGGTTAATTTCAAGCATTTTCTTCTTCTTCTCATTCTTCCTATCCACCTATATACATAGCGTATCACGAATATTTTTACTATTGTGATTATACATCGGTATACACTTTTATACAACTATATACATAATGTACCTCTTTGTATAAAAGTGTATAACATTGTATAAAAGTCTATAAGCATTTCTGACGAACTTTTTGTACGATTTTCACTTGCAATTATTGTATAAAACTAGTCCAAATCTCCAGCAAATAACTTCAAACTTTGTATACAACCTACTTAGACTATTTTCAATAAGTTTAAATAATACCCACTCCAAATTTCTCACAAAGTCATATTCCAATTTTAACAAGATTAGCATTAAAGGAGATGAGATTTTAGATTTTTTGCGTCTGTTTTGCGTTTTATAGTTGTGATAGATATATATAAACTTGAGGAAAAAAGAGAATAAAAACTCACGGATATTTCACACTTGAAGATATACAGAATAAAAAATAAATAAAAAAAGCAATTTGGAGAAGTATTGGTTATGGGAGAAGGCACGAATGAGTATTGACTGCGTGCATCAATCAATGGTTACACTAAAAATGGGGAACTGATTTTTGTTTTTTTTTTATTTTTTTATTTACATATGTTTTTTTTTATTAATTAAATATTTATGCGTGGAAAATGAGGAGAAAGCTATAATAGAGGTAGGTAGGTGACGGAAAAAAAGATGAGGTTGTTATAGTTAAAGGGAATGGGAGAAGAAAAAATTTTATTGACATTTGATTTCACTTTTGTAAATTTGTAATTGGACTAAAGTAATACAAGAACAACTTATGAAGTACATTATTTTGTAATTTTGTCAAAATATAATGGGTGCTTTGGAGAGTGCATTATAGACCAATTCATGGTATTTTAAAAATTGCTTACGCTTCAGGACAAACTCATAATTATGAACTTCTTAACACATGAGCCCGGGCAAGCAAATGATGCTTAACTGATCATTTTGAATTATTAGCCACTTTGAAACTGCATAACCTTAGAAATTCTTAAAGCTTCAAGAATATGATTGTCTAATTATCTTGTTTTACGTGCTCCATAATTTCTCGTGTAAAGCCTAATTCGTCAAATCTTTATTAAAATAGAGTAATTATCATGTTATGCATCTGAAGAACTGCATATAGATATTCGTATCACGTAGCGGAAGATAATAACAAGTTTTGGAAGATCTTTTAGTGCTTAAAATTAATTTATGTGTCAATAATCGGATCTAAATTGTACCTGGTGAAGAGAGTCTCGTTTCAAAAATTCTTCGACAGTACGAAGACTCTATGCATATCCACATCGAGACTGATCATTGCTATCAACTCTTTTATCAATGAAAACCAAAAACGAATTGAATAAAAATATTGTGTTGAAATTTTTTTCAGAAATCTCAACTCAAAGGTAGAAGAACAAGAAATAATTTTCTTGTAATAATATTTTTTTCTCTTGGCTTTTTATTGCACTCCCACTTTTACAAAGTGATTTTTCTTCTCAAAATTTACTGTGACTAATTTTTTCCATCACTTTTTATATAGCATCACCTTTAAACTTTTTTTCTATTTGATTGAGGTAATAATTACTTAGGGTAAAAATTTATTCTACAAATATAACTTATGGAATCTTTGTCCATTGGAAAACCAACGTGGTGCGTCTGGTCCTTCTTGGACGTTCAAATTCTATTCCAAATTCGATTAGATTATGAGATTTAATATAATCACAATTTCCTACTGGAGAAGTACAAATCCCATTTTTAATGGGAATTACGTGAAGTTGCCGAAACAGTCCTTTTATGGACTTTATAAAGCTTTACTTGATGGAAAACTAAATCCCATTCCAAATGGGTGTCATGGAAGTCACACATCCTTTATGAACAGTGTTTTTTCGTAAAATAGTACAGTTAAATTTATTATATGATTTATAGACAATAGAACTGATTTGGTCCAAAAATAATAAATAAATTAAATAAAATGCAAGACTAAGCATTAAAATCGAGATAAATAGCAGATGGCCTGGTTCCGGGAGCAAGGCTCCCGAAGGCAGCAATAAGAACAACGTTAGATAGAAAATAAAGTATTATTTAGCATGGGAACAATGTGTAGCATAAGTTTGTCAGTATTTTCGTGTATTACAACGATTGTTGAAGACACTATTTATAGTTATACCTAGGGAACAAGGTCCTAGGATCAAGCCCCTCTTAAATGACAATAATGGGGGCCGTTGATGAATAAATAACGGCAGGCCATGAATGTCAAAATTCTCTTTAACGGCTGCATATTTAATACTACGAAATATTTTTCATTGAATGTCATCTGATGACAATTATTCCTTTGCTCCCGTTGATTATGTTCCCTTCGGGATCTACCTGCTGCCAACCGAAGCTGCTGTCCTCGGTCTTGGTTTTCAGTCGCTTCATCTTTTGTCTGCCTCCAGTTCCACGTATCACTCTGTCATTCGAGCATATAATATGAACCTATTTTATCCTATACAAACAGTGCACGTGAATCCAATGCAAATGGATTTCACTCTAGTCTTCATTAATATTTTATGTAACATCTCTTATACAAATCAAGTGTTAATCATATATATCCCATATATATTTTAACCAAGAGATATAATTTAATTTTTTATGCCAAATAAAAAAGTTTAATTTATTCACAATATTAATTATATTTTCTGTGCTAGCAAAAGAATATAATAATATTTTATTTGAATTAATAACTAAATTTATTTAACGAATTAAGTTTTTTAATTTAATTATTAAATAATTCTTTAGCAAAGATCAGAACACTCGTTAGCGTGCGACCTCGTAGGTTCAATACTAAGACGATAGTAAATTGATCATATCAATATACTAATCAAGGGTAGCGTCTAGCAACACTCTTTAACGATCGGATAAAATAAAGCTTACAATTTACTCTCAAGAACCAGTAGAACAATAATGTAGCAATTCCTTTTGTCCTTACAGCTCTGGGTCACCCTAGGATATGATTCAACGGTCAAGTCCTAATAGGCGACCAACTATGTGTCGGTTCAATGATCATATCTTTATATGCACAATCCTAATTTGTCAAATCTTTATTAAAATAAAGTAATTATCATGTTATCCATCTGGAGAATTACATATAGGTATTCGTATTACGTAACGGAAGATAATAACAAGTTTTGGAAGATCTTTTCGTGCATAAAATTTATTTACATGTCAATGATCGGATCTAAATCGTACTTAGTGAAGTGAGTCTCGTTTCAAAAATTCTTCGACAGTACGAAGACTCGATGCATATCCACATCGAGACTGATCATTGCTATCAACTCTTTGATCAGTGAAAATCGCGAACTAATTGAATAAAAATATTGTGTTGAAATTTTTTTCGAAAATCTCAATTCAAAGGTAGAAGAACAAGAAATAATTTTCTTGTAATAATATTTTTTCTCTTGGCTTTCTATTGCACTCTCACTTTCACAAAGTGATTTTTCTTCTTAAAATTTACTATGGCTTGTTTTCTCCATCACTTTTTATATAGCATCACCTTTAAACTTTTTTTCTATTTGATTGAGGTAATAATTACTTAGGGTAAAAATTTATTCTAAATATAACTTATGGAATCTTTGTCCATTGGAAAACCAACGTGGTGCGTCTGGTCCTTCTTGGACGTTCAAATTCTATTCCAAATTGGATTAGATTATGAGATTTAATATAATCGCAATTTCCTACTGGAGAAGTACAAATCCCATTTTTAATGGGAATTACGTGAAGTTGCCGAAACAGTCCTTTTATGGACTTTATAAAGCTTTACTTGATGGAAAACTAAATCCCATTCCAAATGGGTGTCATGTAAGTCACACATCCTTTATGAACAGTGTTTTTTCGTAAAATAGTACAGTTAAATTTGTTATATGATTTATTTACAATAGAACTGATTTGGTCCAAAAATAATAAATTAATTAAATAAAATGCAAGACTAAGCATTAAAATCGAGATAAATAGCAAATGGCCTGGTTCCGGGAGCAAGGCTTCCGAAGGCAGCACTAAGAACAATGTTAGACAGAAAATTAAGTATTATTTAGCTTGGGAATAATGTGTAACATAAGTTTGTCAGGATTTTCGTGTATTACAACGGTTGTTGAAGACATTATTTATAGCTATACCTAGGGAACAAGGTCCTAGGATCAAGCCCCTCTTAAACGATAATAATGGGGGCCGTTGATGAATAAATAACGGCAGTCCATGAATGTCAAAATTCTCTTTAACGGCTGCATATCTAATACTACAAAATATTCTTCATTGAATGTCATCTGATGACAAGTATTCCTTTGCTCCCGTTGATTATGTTCCCTTCGGGATCTACCTGGGGCCAACCGAAACTGTTGTCCTCGGTCTTGGTTTCCACTCGCTTCATCTTTTGTCTGCCTCCAGTTCCACGTGTCACTCTGTCATTCGAGCATATAATATGAACCTATTTTACCCTATACAAATAGTGCACGTGAATCCAATGCAAATGGATTTCACTCTAGTCTTCATTAATATTTTATGTAACATCTCTTATACAAATGAAGTGTTAATCATATATATCCCATATATATTTTAATCAAGAGATATAATTTAATTTTCTATGCCAAATATAAAAGTTTAATTTATTCACAATATTAATTATATTCTCTGTGCTAGCAAAAGAATATAATAATATTTTATTTGGATTAATAAATAAATTTATTTGACGAATTAACTTTTTTAATTTAATTATTAAATAATTCTTTAGCAAAGATTAGAACACTCGTTAGTGTGCGACCTCATAGGTACAATACTAAGACTATAGTAAATGATCATATCAATATACTAATCAAGGGTAGCGTCTAGCAACACTCTTTAACGACCGGATAAAATAAAGCATACAATTTACTCTCAAGAACCAGTAGAAGAATAATGTAGTAATTTCTTTTATCCTTATAGCTCTGGGTCACCCTATGATATGATTCAACGGTCAAATCCTAATAGGCGACCAACTATGTGTCGGTTCAATGATCATATCTTTATATGCACGATCCTAATTTGTCAAATCTTTATTAAAATAAAATAATTATCATGATATCCATCTGAAGTATTGCATATAGTTGTTCGTATCACGTAGCGGAAGATAATTGTAATTCTTGGAAGATCTTTTTGTGCTTAATATTTATTTACATGTTAAAGATCAGATCTAAATCGTACCTAGTGAAGAGAGTCTCGTTTCAAAAATTCTTCGACAGTACGAAGACTCTATGCATATCCACATTGAGACCGATTCTTGCTATCAACTCCTTAATCAGTGAAACCCGTGAATTAATTGAATAAAAATATTGTGTTGAAATTTTTCTCGAAAATCTCAACTCAAAGGTAGAAGAACAAGAAACAATTTTCTTGTAATAATATTTTCTCTCTTGGCTTTCTATTGCACTCTCACTTTCACACAGTAATTTTTTTTCTCAAAATTTATTGCGGCCAATTTTCTCCATCACCTTTTATATAGCATCACCTTAAAATTTTTTTTTTATTTGGTTGAGGTAATGATTTATTTCGCGTAAAAATTTATTTTAAAAATACAACTTATGGAATCCTTTTTCATTGGAAAACCAACGTGGTGCATCTGGTCCTTCTTGGACGTTCAAATTCAATTCCAAATTGGATTGGATTATGAGATTTAATATATTCACAATTTCCTACTGGAGAAGTACAAATCCCATTATTAATGGGAATTACGTGAAGCTGCCGAAACAGTCCTTTTATGGACTTTATAAAGCTTTACTTAATGGAAAACTAAATCCCATTCCAAATGGGTGTCATGGAAGTCACACATCCTTTATGAACGGTGTTTATCTCTAAAATGGTACAGTTAAATTTTTTATGTAGTTTATAGACAATAGAACTGATTTGGTCCAAAAATAATAAAATAATTAAATAAAATGCAACACTAAGCATTAAAATCGAGATAAATAGCTGATGGCCTGGTTCCGGGAGCAAGGCTCCCGAAGGCAGCAATAAGAACAATGTTAGACAGAAATTAAAGTATTATTTAGCTTGGGAATAATGTGCAGCATAAGTTTGTCAGGATTTTCGTGTATTACAACGGTTGTTGAAGACACTATTTATAGCTATACCTAGAGAACAAGGTCCTAGGATCAAGCCCCTCTTAAATGACAATAATGGGGGCGGTTGATAAATAAGAAACGGCAGGCCATGAATGTCAAAATTCTCTGTATTAGCTGCATATTTAATACTGAGAAATATTCTTCATTGAAATTCATCTGATGACAAGTATTCTTTGCTCCCGTTGATTATGTTCCTTTCGGGATCTACCTGGTGCCAACCGAAGTTGTTGTCCTCGGTCTTGGTTTCCACTCGCTTCATCTTTCGTCTGCCTTCAGTTCCATGTGTCACTCTGTCATTCGAGCATTTAATATGAACCGAATTGGCCCTATACAAAAAGTGCATGTGAATCCAATTGCAATTGGATTTCACTCTAGTCTTCATTAATATTTTATATAACATCTCTTATATAAATTAAGTGTTAGTCATATATATCCCATATATATTTTAACCAAGAGATTAATTTAATTTTTTATTCCAAATAGAAAAGTTCAATTTATTCACTATATTAATTATATTCTTTGTGCTAGCAAAGAATATAATAATATTTTATTTGGATTAATAACTAAATTTATTTGACTAATTAAATTTTTTAATTTAATAATCAAATAATAAAGTAATTAATCGTTTAGCAAAGATCAGAACGCTCGTTAGTGTGCGACCTCATAGGTTCAATACTAAGCCGATAGTAAATTGATCATATCAATATACTAATCAAGGGTGGCGTCTAGCAACACTCTTCAACAACCGGATAGAATAAGTATACAATTTACTCTCAAGAACTAATAGAAGAATAATGTAGTAATTCCTTTTGTCCTTATAGCTCTGGGTCACCCTAGGATATGGTTCAGCTGTCAAATCCTAATAGGCGACCAACTGTGTGTCGGTTCAATGATCATATCTTTATATGCATAATCTATTTATGTGATTTAGTTAATGACATCAGCTAATCTTTATCCCATAAAGATGATCACATAAATATTGATCTAATCGTATCAGTAATGTCCAAATTAATAATCCTACGATCGAGAACAAATTTAGATTAAATTATAAAAAACTTAACTCTCATTATCATAATCTCCATTACGATGACAAGTCTTAAAATTTAATCAAGGAGTTTATCAAGTTTATCAAACAATTAATAATAACTAGGATAAAAGAATATCAAATACTTTGTACTTTATATCAAATAACGTTCATAAAATTATGTTCAAATCATCAAATATGAGATTGCATCTACGGCATATCTACTGTATTCCATTCCAAGAACTTTAGTGAATGGATCTGCATCATTTTCCTTTCCATCAACCTTTTGAATCAACGTCCCCACGTTCAACGATTTCTCTTATCAAGTGGTACCTTCACAGAACGTGTTCGGGATTTTTGTGTGATCTTGGTTCTTTTGCTTGAGCAATGGCTCCAGTATTGTCACACAACAATGCAACTGCACCTTCTATTTAAGGTAATTATTTGAGTTGCTTTTAGATAGATTTGAGCCGTTCAAATTATTGATTTGGCTTGTTTGAGGTAACTAATATATCTAAACTTGGTTTGAGGGTAATTTTTCTTGTGGACCATGATACTTGAGATGTGTTAGGGGTGGTACACGTGCTAGGTGACGGGCGTGAGTGCGTGCATTGTGGTATTCATGATCCGGGTAAACTTTTGTCTACTATGAGTCTTGTTCTCCATCATGCCTCATTATTTCCATATTTTCTCTACTTGTATGACTAATTTGATTATTAATCATGCTAGGGATCATGTTTAGGCTATGTGCTTACCTGTTGAGACATGTTAGGGCAATTGTTGCAAATTTTTAAGCTATTTGCCTTGATTGTAATCATATTCTCAGTCATAATTTTTCATCAACATGTTATATCTCGATCTCTATACATCATCTATATGTCATATCACATGCTATGATGCCTTTTATATATGATACCATTTGGGCTGAGTTCTATGAGACGTGATCCATTGAGAATTGAGCGGTTGGTGACTAATGTGGGTCATAGAGCCTTATTGTGATTTATATTGGATCAGGTTGCATGCTGCAACGGATTGATATTTGGATCGAGTTTCACATCACAACGAATTTATATTTTGATCAGGTTGCATGCCACAACGGAATAATATTTGGCTCGACTTGCATGCCGCAACAGTTATGTGTGATCGTTGATTTATATCCGATCAGCGCTTGGGCAAGGACCCGCCCCTCTGGAGTCTGGTATTAACCGTGAGCACAGGCAGGTCATATATGTGCTTTAGTTAGGGGAATTTGTGTCAGACACTCGTACAGTATTGAGAGTGGTTGTGTGTGCGATGGTGAGGGGCATTTGTGCCAGGCACCGTAAGCGTGTTGAGTGTGAGTATACTTGATGGTTTCGCTGTGATGTTATTGACTTGACATGTATATTTAATATGTTGTTTCCTCATGCTAGATGGTAAATGAAATGTCTTACCTGTTGTTGAAAGCTTGGAAATTACAGTTTTCTTGATAAATTCATGTTTTAGTGATTTCGGTGATAAGATTGGGCTTTGACTGTTATAATTGAAGAGCAAGTCTAATTTTCTGTATTTGTGAACGAGATGAACATGATATCTCTTGAGCTGTTTTCCTTTGATTTCATCATTATATCATGTGTTGTCATTAATTATTGGTATTGGACACTGACCTTCTTCAGTGCTCATCAATACTATCAACCCGAGGTCAGGTTTGTTACTTATTGAGTACATGAGGTCGGTTTTACTCATACTACATTTCTACACCTTGCGTACAAATCTTAGAGCGGAGTTGTTGTGGATGAGGGAGCTGGCATTAAAGATGTACCTGCTTTTCAGATATAGCTACCACTTGTAGTTGGTAGTTTTGTATTCGTACTCTATTTATGTATATTTCAAACAGATATTGTATTTATTTTAGTATCATCTTTGTAAATCTAAATCTTAGTGGCTTAAGACTTGTACTACTAATCCTTGGGATTTTTTTATGAAAACTCAGCTATTTCAGTTATTAATTATTTATGATCTTCATTAGAGTTGTGTTGCCTGTTGTTTGACTTACCTAGCGGGTTGGGTTAGGTGTCATCATGACTAGGTGAATTTAGGGTCGTAACAAACTCAAAATCTCTATAAATGAGGAAATGGTATTTAGTCCTTTTTAAGTACTTAAGAATGGTCTTCACCACCTTGTAATGTTCCTCACCGGGATTTGCTAGATATCATGTAACGACCCGACTGGTTGTTTTGTGTATTTGCATCTCATTTCCCCTTTTGATGATTCACATGTGTATTTGTGATTTTATGACTTACGGGGTTGGTTAGTTTCATTCTAGAAAGGTTTCGGGTTGATTTGGACCCTTTTGTTCTTGGCTTAGAAGCCTAAGTTGATTAGTTGACCAAAGTTTGATTTTTGTGAAAACGACAACGAAAAGGTATTTTGATGGATCCGATAGGTTCGTATCGTGATTTTGGATTTGGGCGTATGCCCGGAATCAAATTTGGAGGCTCGTAGGTTGATGTGTGTCATTTTGCCGAAAGCTGGTAAGTTGAGGTTTGAAGAATTCTCAAGTTTGACCGTAGGTTGACCTTTGGCTATCAGCTTCGTAATTTTAATTTGGGACTAGGATTAGGTCCGTTATGCCATTTAGAACTTATTTTCAAAATTTGGTGACATTTGGAGTTGATTTGACAGGATTCAGATGCTTGGTTGCCATTCCAGAGATTCTTAAACTTTTCTTTGAAATTCATGTGTTTTGATGTCAAATTCATAATTCTAGATGTTATTTTTATGTTTTAATCGCGCAAGCGAATAGTAAGGTATTTGACTTATGTGGATGTTTGATTTGGAGCCCTCAGGACTCGGATGTGTTTCATAAGGATTGGACTGAAAATAAGATTTGTTGGTATGATGGTGCTCTGATGTCGCAATTGCGAGCACTAGCATCACAATTGCAAACATAGCAGGGGTGTCTCAGGTGTCGCAATTGCGATGCCTAGTTCGCAACTGCGAAGTCTGGGCTAGGTAGGTGAGTTCACCCTTGGGATGGATATTGTCGCATTTGTGATGGGAACATGGTTCGCATTTGCGAACCCACTATCGCATTTGTGATGTTTCCCTTGGACTGTCAGTGTTGCAATTGCGAGAAATTCTTCGCAATTGCGACATTTGCAACTTAACAAAAGATAGAAAAGTCGATATTTTAGTCTTATTTTCATATGTTTGAACCCTAGGCTCTATAGGAGGCGATTTGGAGAGCGGATTTTCATCTACAAACATTGGGTAAGTGATTCTAATCAATTTCAAACCATATTTCATGATTATATGATATAACATCAAATTTATGAGAATCAAAAAGGAAAATTGGGGATGTTTCTCAAAGTTTTGAAAAATGAAGATTTGAGTTTTGAGAGTCGATTTGGACTCGGATTTGAAAATAAAACACATTTATGGACTCGTGGGGTTATGGGTAGTCGGAATCTATCCTTGGACCTGGGCTTTGACCGAGAGAGCCCAGAGTTGACTTCTGTTGACTTTTTAGGAGTTTTGTAAAGGTTAAAGCTTTATCTATTATAATTGGTTTCTCTTGTATTGTTTAATGTCATTAAGTCATCTTTTGTTAGATTTGAGTCGTGTGGAGGTGAATTTTTAGGGGAAAAGCTAGATTCGAGGGTTGATTTAGCCTAGTTGAGGTAAGTGTCTTGCCTAACTTTGTGTGGGGGAACTAACCCTTAGGATTTGGGCTGTTTGTATTAACTGTATTATGTGGATGACGTGTGCACAAGATGACGAGTGCGTACAGAGGCTATATATGATATTTGACCGGTTTAGACTTTTAGACTTCTACCATGTACTTAATTGAACTTGTTACATCTTTCATCGTTAAATTTACTCTTACATTCTCTAATTGACATTACTAACATTTGTTCTATCCTTTATTGTTGCAGTTGCTCTTAGATTCTTTAGTTGAAGTGGCTATCTCCCTTATTGTTTTGTTACCCCTTTAATTGTTGATTGCTTTTACTTGAAGTTGTTATTTTGTAGAATATCTTCTTGTTGAGTCATTGGTGTTGAAGTTGTAAAAATCATTATCACTTTAAGGTAAAGTTGTTAATTGTTGAGATATCTTTCCTTGTTGAGTATCCCTCATTCATCTTGTTGTTATTGAGATCGGTGTACATATTGTGATTGAGCCATGGGCTATTTGTTGTGGAAATATTGGTATTGTTGATTTTGGCTAGTTATGGCATATGGGCACTTGTGGTGCGAGTTATTATTGTGTTGTGATATTGATATGCATGCGGTGGTATAAGGATAGGGGTTGATACGCGTGCAGTGAAATAAGATGGGCTTGATACGCATGTTTCTAGCAAGGAAATTACTTGAATCCACGCGGTGAGATAAGGAGGGCTAAAACACGTGTAGCTATTTCGGAATAAATAATTTTCAAAACTAATTGTAAGGAAAGATTGTATTTCAAATTGTGAAATGTGAATATGAGGCGGTACCTTATTTGTGATTCTTGTTGTACATTCCATGCTAAAAGAGGCTTGTTGGTTGAATAGTTCTTGTTGTTTTTCTTCATTGTCTCACTTGTATTTGTCCGTGTTTGACAACATGCTATTTCACCATGTGTTCACTATTGATTGCCTTTACCGCTTAAATTTCATTTGTTAGCTTATATTACTGAACTGCTCATCTGTCATTTACTTCCACACATTTATTATTAGACTATGCTATATCTTGTTTGGCCTTCTTATCCTATTAGATGTCTTGACTTGGCGTCGTCACTACTCTACCGAGGTTAGGCTTGATACTTATTGGGTACTATTGTGGTGTACTCACACTACGCTTCTGCATATTTTGGTGCAGATCCAGGTACATCTACTCGTGCTGGACACCAGTGATTAGTTAGCTATCTTCAGAGACTTCAAGGTACACATGCTCGATTCGCAGGTCTCGAAGTCACCTTCTGCTTATAGTTGTATTACTATTTATTTCATGTTCCTAAACAATATTGTATTCGAGACTATTAGTATATTCTTGTAGAGCTTATGACTCGGTCCCACCAGTTTTTGGGGAGTTGTTGACAACTGTACTGTTGAGTTCATTATGATAGTTTCATGGTTAATTTGAGGTTTTATTATTATTTCTGTTGTTTCTTAATGAATGTTAGGCTTACCTAGTCTTAGAGACTAGGTGCTATGATGACATTCTAAGGTGGAAAGTTGTGGTCGTGACAAGTTATTATTAGCACTCTAGGTTCATAGGTGTTACGAGTCAAAAGCAAGTTTAGTAGAGCCTTGCGGATCGGTACGGAGACGTCTGTACTTATCTTCGAGAAGCTACGAAACTGTTAGGAAATTCCACTTCTTTGATTCCTTATCGTGCGAATTGGTTATCTTCAAAAAAATTATGAATCCTTGTCTTTCTATTCTCTCACAAATGGTGAGGACACGCACTACTGGATCTGATGATCAAAAACATGTGCACCTTGCTAGAGCCGAGCGAGGCCCGGGTGGGGGCAGAGGTCGAGGAGGGGCACATACTGTAGCTAGAGCAGAGCACTTGCCCGAGCGTCGACTGAGGAGCCACCAGTGGCTCCAATTAGTGGAGAGGCACTCGAGGTGCCTGTTACTGGCCCTAGACTTCCGGAGACCCTAACATATTTCTTGAGCATGTTCGGCACTCTAGCTCAGGCGGGATTGATTTCCCGTGCACCAGCCACATCTCAGGCTACGGGAGGAGGTCAGACTCCCGCGGCCCATACTCTAGAGCAGCAGGTCCAAGTTCATCAGGTCCCTGGGGTCATGCCAGCATAGCCAGTTATTCCGGTTTAGCCTGAGGTCAGGCCAATGGCATATGAGGAGGAGCAGAGGAGAATATGATCCTCCTACTTTCAGTGGTGCACCTACCGAGGATGCACAAGGTTTTCTAGAGAACTGCAATCGTATTCTTCGCACCACGGGTATAGTGGAGGTCAGCAGAATTGCTTTTTCTACATTCCAGCTATTAGGAGTAGCCTATAAGTGGTGGCAAGCTTACGAGGATGGTAGGCAAGCTGATGCAGCCTTACTCACTTGGGCTCAATTTTCAGAGATATTTTTGAGAGAGTTTGTTCCCCAGACCCTTCGGGATGCATGGAACATAGAGTTTGAGCAGCTGCGTCATGGACTATGATAGTGTCAGGGGATGCTATCAGATTCAATGAGTTTGTCCAGACATGCACCTACCTTGGTTTCTACAGTGAGAGAGCGAGTCCGCAGATTCATCGAGGGGCTTAACTATGGTATTAGATTCAGCACGGCTCCGAGAGTTGGAGACAGATACTCTATAGCAGCAGGGGGTAGAGATTGCGCAGAGGTTGGAGGGAATGCTGGGCCATGAGAGGGAGGACAGGGAGGCCAAGAGGCCTCAAGATTTAAGAGGATATAGTGGTGCCCACGCTCTAGTTGCAGCTCGTCATGGCAGAGGCTATGTGAGCTGCCTAGTTCATTCAAGACTTCCAGCTACTAGTGGTGCTCTTGCTACTCCGAGGTCCTAAATTGCGTATTTTGCTCAGCCGCTTTCTAGTGCACCTCCTGCATGGGGTGCCTTCAACGCCAATCTAGCTAACCAGGCCAGAGTCAGTTTCAGCAGCCACGTCAACTGAGAGCTTGTTTTGAGTGTGGTGATACTAGACATACTGTGAGGGACTTCCCCAGACTCAGGAGGGGTGCACCATTACAGACTACACAGGCTCCACAGCTTCCTCAGGGTCCACAGTCGCAGGCCATGGTTGCTGCTCCAGTTGCCACTCTACCTAGCCCAATAGCTAGAGGTAAAGGTCAACCGGTTAGAGTTCGCCCTAGAGGGGGAGGACATGCTCATTTATATGCTTTTCCTAGTAGGACGGAGGCGGTTGCATCGGATGCTGTCATCACATCTATGGTTCCGATTTGTCATAGGGATGCATCAGTCTTATTTGATCCGGGATCCACTTATTCATATGTGTCATCTTACTTTGCTTCGTATTTGGATATATTATATAATTCTGTGAGTTCTCCTATGTGTGTGTCCACACCTGTGGGAGATTCTGTTACTGTAGACCGTGTTTATCGGTTGTGTGTAGTTGATATTGGTGGTTTTGAGACCAGATTTGATCTATTGGTATGCAATATGGTAGACTTTGATGTGATCTTGAGCATGGATTGGTTGTCTCTCAATCATGCTATTCTGGATTGTCACACCAAGACTGCGACATTGCCTATGCCAGGTTTTCTATGGCTGGAGTGGAGGGGTAAATTGGATTATATTCCTAGCAGAGTTATGTCCTTTCATAAGGAACAACAGATGGTTGAGAAGGGGTATGAAGCATATCTAGCCTTTGTGAGGGATGTTAGTGCTGATACTCCTACCGTTGAGTCAGTTAGGGTAGTGAGAGATTTCCTGATATGTTTCTAGCAGACCTACCGGGCATGCAGCCCGATAGAGATATCGATTTTGGTATTGACCTTGTACCCGGCCACTCATCCTGTTTCTATTCCACCATATCATATGGCATTAGCGGAGCTGAAGGAGATAAAGGAACAACTATAAGAGTTGCTTGATAAGGGTTTACCGGCCTAGTGTGTCACCTTGGGGTGCTCCTGTTCTATTTTTAAAGAAGAAGGATGGCTCTATGCCGATGTGTATTGGTTATAGGCAGTTAAACAAGGTTACAGTAAAGAACATGTACCCATTACTACGCATTAATGACTTTTTCGACCACTTTCAGTGTGCCAGAGTGTTCTCGAAGATTGATTTGCGGTCAAGGTATCATCAGCTAAAGATTCAGAATCTGGATATTCCGAATACTGCTTTTAGGACTCTGTATGGTCGCTACGAGTTCCTCGTGATGCCATTTGGGCTAACCAACACCCCAACAGCATTCATGCACCTGATGAATAGTGTATTACAGCCATATCTTGACTCATTCTTCGTTCTGTTTATCGACGTCATTTTGCTATATTCTCGCAGCCGGGAGGATCATGAGCAACATTTAAGGACCTTACTCCAGACCTTGACGGAGAAGACATTATGTGCAAAATTCTCCAAGTGTGAATTATGGCTTGACTCAGTGGCGCTTTTGGTCATGTGGTGTCTAGTGAGGGGATCAAGGTAGATCAGAAGAAGATTGAGGCAGTTCAGAGTTGGCCCAGACCGTCTTCAACTACGGAGATTCAGAGATTCCTTGGTTTAGCTGGATATTATCGTCGTTTCGTAAAGTGTTTCTCAACTATTGTTGCACTTTCAACTAGACAGACCTAGAAGGGTGCTCCTTTATGTTGGTTCGAGGAGTGTGAAGCGATCTTTCAAAAGCTCAAGACTGCTTTGACTATAGCCGCAATGTTGGTGTTGACTACATGTCCGGAGTCTTACATTGTGTATTATGACCCATCACACATTGGGCTTGGTGCGGTGTTGATACAAAATGGTAGGGTGATTACCTACGCGTTTCGGCAGCCGAGGGTTCATGAGAAGAATTATCCAGTGCACGACTTGGAATTGGATGCTATTGTTCATGCATTGAAGATTTGGAGGCACTATGTTTACGGTCATATGAGGTCTAAACCAACCACCGGAGTCTCCAGCATCTGTTCAAGCAGAAAGATCTCAATTTGTGGCGGTGGAGGTGGTTAGAGTTGCTGAAAGACTATGATATCACTATTCTATATTATCTTGGGAAGGACAATGTGGTGGTCGATTCCTTGAGAAGAAAGGCGGAGAGTATGGGGCAGTCTAACATATCAACCGACAACAGCGAGGCCACTAGCCATGGATGTTCAGGCCTTGGCCAACCAGTTCGTGAGATTGGATTTTTTGGAGCCCAGCCGGATTCTTGCTTGCGTGGTTTCTCAGTCTTTCTTATATGAGCACATCAGAGAGCGTCAATATGATGACCCCCATTTGTTTTTCCTTAAGGACACGGTCAGCACGACGATGCCAAGAATATTTCTATTAGAGATGACGGGGTGTTGCGGATGCAGAGCCGGATATGTGTGCCCAATGTAAATGGGTTGTATGAGTTGATTCTTGAGGAGGCCCATAGTTCGCAGTATTTCATTCATCCGGGTGCCGCTAAGATGTATCAGGATTTTAGGCAACACTATTAGTGGAGAAGAATGAAGAAAGATATAGTGGCGTATGTTGCTCGGTGGTTGAATTGCCAGCAGGTGAGGGAGGAACATCAGAGGTCGGGCGGTTTGATTCAGAGACTTGAAATTCCAAAGTGGAAGTGGGAGCATATTACCATGGATTTCGTTGTTAGGCTCACGCGAACTTTGAAGAAATTTGATGCATCGGTAAGCTTGTTCATCTCCATGGCATGCCAGTGTCCTCTATCTTCGATCGAGGCACGCAGTTCACATCACATTTCTAGAGGGCTGTGTAGTATGAGCTAGGCACACAGGTTTAGTTGAGTACATCATTTCACCCCAGACGGACGGACAGTCTGAGTGCACTATTTAGATTTTTGAGGATATGCTACACGCCTGTGTTACGGATTTTGGGGGTTTATGGAATTAGTTCCTACCGCTTGCAGAGTTCGCCTACAATAACAACTACCAATTGAGTATTTAGACAGCTCCTTGTGAGACCCTATATGGGAGGCGGTGTTGTTCTCCAATTTGTTGGTTTATGCGTGAAGCTAGGTTGTTGGGCATTGATTTAGTTTGGGATGCCTTGGAGAAAGTCAAGTTGATTCAAAATAGGTTTCGTACAGCACAATCTAGATAGAAAAGATAAGCTGATCGAAAGGCTTGTCATGTAGCATTTATGGTGGGAGAGAGGGATTTGCTTCGGGTGTCACCCATGATAGGTGTGATGAGGTTTAGGAAGAAAGGCAAGTTGATCCCTAGGTATATCGGTCCTTTAGAGATCCTTGAGAGAGTTGGTTAGGTGGCCTACAAGCTTGCTTTGCTACCCAGCCTATCGGCAGTCCACCCGGTGTTCCATATTTCTATGCTCCAGAAGTATTATGGCGATTCGTCCCATGTATTAGACTTCATCTCAGTCCAATTGGATAAGGATTTGACTTATGTTGAGGAGCCAGTGGCCATCTTTGATAGGCAAGTCCGAAAGTTGAGGTCGAAGAGTATTACTTCAGTAAAGGTTCAATAGAGGGGTCACCCAGTCGAGAAGTCGACCTGGGAGACCGAGCATGACATGCAGAGTCATTATCCTCACCTTTTCATCAATTCAAGTATGTCTCTATGCATGTTCGAGGACGAATATTTGTTTTAATAGGGAGAGAATGTAATGACCCGACCGATTGTTTTGTTTATGTGCATGTTGTTTCCTCTTTTAATGCTTCACACATGTGTATTTGTAGTTTTATTTCTTGCGGAGTTGGTTAGTTTCATTCCGGGAAGGTTTCAGGTCGATTTGGACCCTTTGGTTCTTGGCTTAGAAGCCTAAATTGATTATGTTGACCAATGTTTGACTTTTTGTGAAAACCCCCGAAATAGTATTTTGATGGCTCTGATAGGTTTGTATCGTGCTTTTGGACTTGGGCGTATACCCGAAATTGAATTCAGAGGCCCATAGGTTGATTTGTGTTGTTTTGCCAAAAGTTGGCAATTTGAGGTTTAGAAGAATTCCCCGGTTTGGCCGTAGGTTGGATTTTTGCTATTGGGTTCATAATATGGTTTTGATACTTGGATTAGGTCTGTTATTCTATTTAGAAGTTGTCTGCAAAATTTGGTGTCACTTGGAATTGATTTGATAGGATTCAGATGCTTGGTTGGAATTCTAGAGATTCTTGAACTTTTTTTTGAAATTCATGCGTTTTGAAGTCCGATTCGTAGATTTAGATGTTATTTTTGTGTTCTTATTGCGCAAGCGAGTTTGTATGAAGTTTTAAGACTTGTGTGGATGTTTGGTTTGGAGCCCCGAGGGCTCGAACGTGTTTCGGAAGGATTGGACTGAAAACAGGATTTGCTGGTGTTCTATTGCTCTGATGTCGCAATTGCAAGCACCATCATCACAATTGCGAACATAGCAGAGGTGTCTCAGATGTCGCAATTGCGATGCCTGGTTCGCAATTGCAAAGTCTGAGCTGGGTAGGTGAGTTTGCATTTGCGATAGGAACAGGGTTCACATTTGCGAACGCACTGTCGCCTTTGCGATATTTCCCTTGGACTATCAATGCCACAATTGCGAGAAATTCCTCGTAATTGCAACATCTGCAACTGAACAAAAGTTAGAAAACTCGGGATTAGAGTCTCATTTTTTAAACCTAGGCTCGGTAAGAGGCAATTTGGAGAGAGGATTTTCATGTACAGACTTTGGGTAAGTGATTCTAATCAATTTCAAACAATATTTCATGATTATATCTTAGATTAACATAAAATTTCTGAGAATCAAAGAGAACAATTGGGGATTTTTTTTAAAGTTTTGAAAAATGAGGATTTGTATTTTGAGTAGCGATTTTGGACTCGGATTTGAAAACAAAACACATGTGTGGACTCGTGGAGTTATGGATAGTCGGAATCTATCCTTGGACCCGGATTTTGATCGGGCGGGCTCGGGATTTACTTTTGTCGACTTTTTGGGAATTCTTTAAAGATCAAAGCTTTATCTATTGTAATTGGTTTCTCTTGCATTGTTTGATGTTATGAAGTCATTTTTGGTTAGATTTGAGCCGTATAGAGGCGAATTTTAGGAGAAAAGCTATATTCGAGGGTTGATTTGGCATAGTTGAGGTAAGTGACTTGCGTAACTTCGTGTGGGGGAACTACCTCTTAGGATTTGGACTGTTTGTGTTAATTGTATTATGTACTTAATTGAACTTGTTATAACATGTTACATCTTTCATTGTTAAAATACTCTTACATGCACTAATTGACATTACTAACACTTGTTCTATCCTTTATTGTTGCAGTTGCTCTTATATGCTTTAGTTGAAGTAGCTATCTATCCTTTTATTGTTGCAATTGCTCTTATATGCTTTAGTTAAAGTGGCTATGTCCCTTATTGTTTTGTTACCCCTTTAATTGTTGAATTGCTCTTACTTGAAGTTGTTATTTTTTGGAATATCTTCTTGTTGATTTATTAGTTTTGAAGTTGTAAAAGTCGTTATCACTTTGAGGTGAAGTTGTTAATTGTTGAGGTATCTTTCCTTGTTGAGTATCCCTCGTTCATCTTGGTGTTATTGAGATCATTGTACACATTGTGATTGAGCCATGGGCTATTTTGTTGTGAAAATATTGGTATTGTTGATTTTGGCAAGTTGTGACAATGGGCACTTGTGGTGCTAGTCTTTATTGTGTTGTGATAATTATATGCATGTGGTGGTATAATGATAGGGGTTGATACACATGCGGTGAGGTAAGGTGGGCTTGATACACGTGTTGCTAGTAAGGGAATTACTTGAAGCCACGCGGTGAGATAAGGGGGCTAAAACACGTGCAACTATTTCGGGAAAAATGATTTTTAAAACCAATTGTAAGGCCCACGCGGTGATATAAGGAAAGATTGTTATTGAAATTGTAAAATGTGAATATGAGGCGGTACCTCAGTCTTGATTCTTCTTGTACATTCCTTTCTAAAAGAGGCTTGTTGGTTGAACAGTTCTTGTTGTTTTTCTTCATTGTCTCACTTGTATTTGCCCGTGTTTGACTACCTATTGTTTCATCATGTGTTCACTACTTGTTGCCTTTACCGCATAAATTTCCTTTGTTAGCTTATATTATTGAATTGTTCATATGTCATTTACTTCCACGCCTTCCATTATTAGACTATGTTGTATCCTGTTTGGCTTTCTTATCCTAGTAGGTGTTTTGACATGGCCTCGTCACTACTCTACCGAGGTTAAGCTTGATACTTACGGGGTACTATTGTGGTGTACTTATACTACTCTTCTGCACATTTTTGTGCAGGTCTAGGTACATCTGCCCGTGCTAGACGCTAATGATTGATAAGCTATTTTCGGAGACTTCAAGGTACACCTGCTCGACGTTCGCAGGTCTTGAAGTCACCTTCTGGTTATAGTTGTATCAGATGTCTTGTTCCAAAACAGTATTGTATTCGAGACTATTAGTATATTCTTGTAGAGCTTATGACTCGGTCCCACCAGGTTTTGGGGAGTAGTTGACAATTGTACTGTTGAGTTCATTATGGCAGTTTAATGGTTTAATTTGAGGTTTTATTATTATTATTTGTTGTTTCTTAATGTATATTAGGCTTACCTAGTCTTAGAGACTAGGAGCCATCACGACATCCTAAGATGGAAAGTTGGGTTCGTGACATATCGGCTAGTCATTCCTATTGTATAAGCCACATCAGGACGTGTACATGTCATGGTATACATGATAGCTCCCACTGCACTAGCGTACGGGATCCTACTCATGCGTTCTCTCTCTTCAGGTTTAGGAAAATCCTCCCTATTGAGAGTAAGTCCAATGTTTATCGGTAGATAGCCTCTTTTGAAATTATCCATGTTATACCTCTTTAAGATATTATCAATGTTTAAAGACTGGGAAAGTCCAAGAATCTTCCTCGATCTATCTCTATATATATTCCCAATATATAAGCTGCTTATCCCAAGTTTTTCATGAAGAATTGTTCAGATAACCAAATCTTGGTACTTTGCAATACCAGTATATCATTCCCTATGAGTAATATATCAACATATAGGACTAAGAATATAATTGTGCTCCTACTAACCTTTTTGTATAGACAAGGATCTCCTTCACATCTAACAAAATTGAACCTTTTAATTGTCTTGTTAAAGCCAATATTACAACTTATAGAAGCTTGCTTTAGTCCATAAATGAATCTTTGTAGCTTGCATATTTTATTTTGAATAGATGGAGATGTGAAACCTTCAAATAATGTCATATACACGTCCTCTTCTAGATCACCATTAAGGAAAGTTGTTTTCACATCCATTTTCCATATTTCATAATCATAGTATGCCGCTATAGCAAGCAAAATTCGAATGGATTTGAGCATTTCCACGGGAGAGAAAGTCTCGTCATAGTCAATTCCTTCCTTTTGACGATATCCCTTGGCAACAGACGTGCTTTGTAGGTCTCCACTTTTCCGTCTGCTCCAATGTTTTTCTTAAAAACTCATTTACAACTAGATTTTATATCCTTTTACGGTTCAATTAAAGTCCATACTTTATTTTCCTCCATGGATTCCATTTCGGATTCAATGGCCTTTTGCCATTTCTCATAGTCAGAACCTTGTATCGCCTCTTCATCGGTCTTAGGGTCATCATTATTATGATCAACCTCATTTGATAATTATCTTATACCATTAGATTTAATGTAGTTGGTACATGACGCTCTCGTGTAGACCTACTAAGAGATTCTTGTACAACTTGCCACCTTGTGTTTTATTTGGTTGTTGTTTTGTCACGGCCCAAAACTCAAGTAATCGTGATGGAACCTAAACCAACCCTCTAGGTAAGCCAATTAATAATAACACAATCCAAACAGGATTACTAGGAAATAAATGATGAATTAACTAAACTTTTATACAATAACCCAAGGAATGGTAATACAAGTCATGAGCCACTACGACTTAGATTTACAAAACTAAAATGAAATAACTACAACATCTTTTTGGAATGTACATGAATAGAATTCAAATCTAAATCTACCAAGGACAAGTGATAGCCATAAACGGAACGCAGGTACGTCTTCAGTGCCAGCTCCCGTTATCTACAGCATCTCAGCTCATAGATTTGCACGCAAGGTGCAGAAGCGTAGTATGAATACCACCGACCCCATATACTCAACAAGTATCATAACTAACCTCTGTGAGTTAATAGAAGCAAGAATTATAAAAGATAGTCGCTATCACCGATACAGTTCAGAATTTTCAACAAGTATCGAACAGATATATGATTAAATCAGGAAAATCTCAAGTAAAACCAACTTGGTGCTCACAATTCTTTGTTTTGAATTGTTCTGCTCAGTCAACAATCCAGCATATAAGGAAGATGTGCAAGTAAATCAGGTAAACAGTCAAGGAAATTGCAAGTAAAGATGAAAAGCAAAAACCAAATATCAGTCCGTTGCGGCGTGCAACCCGATCCTAATAACAGTAACCAACTCTCTCAGATCTCACACCAACCAAAAACCCGTCTGTTTCTCACAATTCGCATATACACCATCAAGAGAGAAACATGAGAGGGTGACCCTGGGGGGATGGATCTATATCCACACGTAAGCACGGCTAATTTAAAGGGCTATCAGCCCAGCATGGTCACATGCGCAATATAATAATCCACCCAGTGTGGTCATAAGCTCAATATCAACTGCACGGACAACTCACGTGCCAATAATCACAATCCGCCCGGCGTGGTCACAGGCATAACAATACAACCCGCCCGCTGTGGTCACAGGCATAACAATACAATCCGCCAGGGATAGTCATAGGCAGAAGAGCACAATCCGCCCGATGTGGTCACAGGCATAACAACACAACTACCCCGCTTGGTCACAGGCATCCAGTCCAAATCATGTCACACAGAAGCAAATATACAAGGATACATGTCTATGATGAATGAATATTAAATTTCATGCTCCTGGATTGGTACAATGACATGCTAAAGTGTAGGCATGTGCAAAGTGCTATCATAGCTCAAATCGGTAATTCATCACAGAAATAGCAACAATCAAGTTCATTCAGAGAGTTAGCCTCTATGTAACCTCAAATATGGATCAAATAGTTCACAGCAAGGTTCCAAATTTGTAAAACATGACAACTTAAAGCTTAGCAATCAATACAAGGGATATCGTAGCCTAAGCACTACCCTAACATGGATAAATACACCGGGGCTCACACATGGGCTCAAACCCCACACATATGCGCACCTATAGCATGTAGCTATCGCAAATAACTCAGGCAACTAATGCCTCGATCAATTTTAGGTGAGATACTTATTTCAAGCAAGCTAAACAAATACCGAGCAAGCCAAACACCATTCTAGAACTGGCATCTTGCATGTATCAACCTTTGAACGGCTTGAAACTAGCCAAAAGAAACTCAAAAACATCAAATAATGCAAAGGCAACCAACCCAAATGATTAAGGTCGAATCTTTATAACTCAAAGTCAACCAAAATGTCAAATATTAGCCTGCACCTCGAACTCAAAAATTCCGACAACCCATTCAATTACGAGTCTAACCATACCAATTTTACTCAAATCCGACTCTGAATCGATGTTCAAAATCTATTTATTCACTTTAGGAAAGTTTTGACAAAAACCCCAAATTTCCCTTTTGAAATCATCAATAAACAACCAAAATCAAAGATGGAATCATGGAGTTTAATCTAAACCGAGCCAGAAATACTTATCCCAATCCATGTGGTGAAAATCCTCTCCAAAATCACCCAAATTCGAGCTCTAAATCCTAGAATATGATAAAATGAACCAACCCTCAAATATACATTGTTATGCCTAGACATTGCGCATCTATGAACAAAGAGCCGTTTCTGCGACAAAATCACGCTTCTGGGGAGACAATTGGAAATCCGACCCCTCGCGCCTGCGGAAAGATTTCCGCTTCTACGACATCACAGATGTGACACAAAACGCGCTTCTACGCTAAACCTCGCCTCTGCACCCCAGCAATAGCTTCTACGCTACCGCATATGCAGCCAAAAATCTCGCATCTGCGATGTTCCCAAACTCGACCCCTTTCACTTCTGCGGCCTCATATTCGCACTTGTGCCTTTAGCACCACAGGTGCGATCACACCAGATCCTGCCACAAACCAGCCTAACCAATATGATCCAAAATTATTCGAAACCCGTCTGAAACTCATCTGAGCCCCTTGGGACCCCATCCAATCGTACCAACTAGTTCCAAAACATAATAAGGACTTACTCGAGGCCTCAAATTACGCATAACAACATCAAAACCATGAATCGCACCTCAAATCAACCTTGATGAACTTTTGAACTTTCAACTTTAAAAACTCGTGCCGAACCATATCAAATCAACTCAGAATGACCTAAAATTTTGCACACAAGTTTCAAATGACATAACAAACCTATTCCTACTCTCAGAAAAATAATCTAAACTCGATATCATCAAAGTCAACTCCCGGACTTATGAACCTTCCAAACTTTTAAATTGCCAATTTCGCCAGTTATGGCCAAAATCTTCTAGAAGCCTCCAAATGCAAATCCGGACATATGCCCAAGTCCAAAATCACCATCCGGACCTAATGGTACCATTAAAACTCTGATCCGGGGTCAAATAATCAAAAGTCATACTTGGTCAACTCTTCCAACTTAAAGCTTCTAAGATGAGAATCATTCTTACAAATCAATCCCGAATCACCCGAAACCAAAACCGACGATAAACACAAGTCGTAATGCATCATACAAAGCTACTGATGCCCTTGAACCATTGAACGAAATACAAATGCTCAAAACAATCGGTCGGATCATTACATTCTCCCCCACTTAAACATACGTTCGTCCTCGAACGTGCCAAGAGTCGTTCCAAAGCCATCGATCACTGCGTAAACCCACCATGAACATACTCGGGGGTGATTCTACGTCACCCCAATCCATATAAGTCCGTCAACTCAACATAATCCTTCAACCTTAGTCCATAAACCTTAGAACCCAATTTCCAACATCCGCAATCCATTACAAGACCCGATTCTCACATCCATACACTCTGTAAGTCTGAACAAGCTTGTATCAAAGCCATAACTATAACCCAAGCTGTAATCACATGATATACCAGATAACTCAGATACTCATAACAATAATCCGACCCTAATAGCTGCTCAACAATGAATCTAATACCGGTAACAAACCTCATATCAAATAAAACCTTGTTCTATCTCTTTGTACACTGCCAATGATGAAAGAAACACGCAGAGACTCATAACCACCCATAAAATCAACAAGTAGTGGATCTCGCTTGCCCAACGAGAACCATAGCCCAAATTCTAAGCTGACTAGTCACATGATCACATCTCCAAACATACCTTACTCAATCATGATAGTGCTCATTCCAGGTTCAATAACCTCATCTCACCCAGTACAAGTTGCTCGACTGATATGCCACACCAATAACACCTAGAGCCACATACCATGTAATCCGTGCACTAATAAGCAACAACTCAAATGCACCTAAAAATAAAAAGAGAACCAAGAGAACTGTTCCACAAGCTCAACAGGTACCACCACAAGCGCAATGATATGAAACCATCACACAAAGGAGAACAAAAACATGCAAAATCAACACACAGGATCATATCCCAACATATCTTCGTCGCAGTGCATGCCCCAATCTAATCACCGGTCCACATGAAATAACTCGAGCCATAATGCTCAAATCAACAACCATACGCAAATCAACAACAAATACATGAAGTGCATGACCAATAGGGCACCAAATAAACTTCAGCCATCCACAAATATTTAAATAACCCTCAAAAATTTCACAATAACCTAACCATGATACATACTATTAGATTTCTAACTTTGGCTATACCTTGACAACCCATAACCAAGAAACGATCTGGCTCTAAGAACCCTCCTAATCTCCAAATCCCTATAATACATGAATTACCATATCCGATTCCAACTCCACCACTCGAATGACTAACACCTCCCTCATACGTGTACTGCAATACTAATGAAGCATCCGTTCCGTCAAAACACAAGGCGACTTCTGAAATGCGCACTCTTCTCAGGTGATACCAGATAGTGCCAGCATTCTTCTAAATATCTAAAATTGTCCATGCTATCTAGATCTCATGACCTTCCTTTCAAAACTGAACCGTAAACTTGCACATGCAAATCTCAATCCCGCACGACACACCGCCTCTAGCATACCATCAAATAAAAGCACAAGAATTCCATTAACAACTCTTAGTCACAAGCAGAATACACACTCCATCAGCCAGAAACCTTCCACTTGATCCAATCTAGTAGAAAATGACAACGCTTAACAAACTCCCCATGCCTATAGAGGACATCCATCTCAAATCGTGGTATAAATCATTGAGAACTCTATGAAACCCATTTGCACATAACCAAGCCATCAGAACTAAATTCCTCTAAATCAACTAAGTCACGCAGGTTGCCAAGCCCAATAGTATTGCCACAAAACACCAGCAGAACCACACCACACCAAGAGAACCAAATGAATTGATCATTCCCATTACCTTGTCGATCTAAACCACTACCAAGCTGATATATTTCTTCGAGTTCCTCTCGACATGGCTTTAATTTAACATTTCTCGTTACCAGTACACTATGATCTTTAACCCAACGCTCACCACAAGAGATCCTATCATGAAACCACATCTCCCTAAAGCCCATAAACCATTGTATTCCCTTTTAAGTACCCCCAAAAAAGTACCACAACCAAGCTCCCCACTCTGAAGAGACTTAATGTGAATTTAAAGTTATTTCCTTAACCTCTCTGATACCGAAATGTAGAATCCTATAATGATACAAAAATACTACGAGTCCCCACACCATCCAATGCAAATCTCAGATCTTAGCCATTTACAAATCCAAAAATTCATCAAATACCACATATGAATCTTGAACCTTTTAGAACCTTCGCGAGAGTCATCCACTATATTCAAATCTCTAGTGCACTGCCCAAACGAGCCGAACGATATGTGCTCTATTAGCACACCAACATCCAAAGAAGTAACCTCACATTAACGCAACCGAGTAAATCCCTACTATATGCACACTACATCCATCATGAATAACAAACCCAAATCATCCTATGATTTTCATTTACCCGTAAAGTGTATAATATCATGTATCCAGAAATTTCCTTACTCGAGTCATTCTCGAACTCAACTCCTACAAGTCATAACTGATCCACAATCATAACTCAGACTGAATCCAATACAGCATATAACTATGCAATCTGGTCGTCGATATCACACTCCCCCACTTGGCTCAAATCCATAGAACATAACATCTAATAACCCACAATAACTTTACTCAATAACTGCCATGATCTCGCATCATAATTCAGCCAAATCCTTTATGAACTCATATAGAACTAATCATAAAATACCTCAAATCACCCGCTAAGCGCATATCCATCCTCGTGATAATCAAGCCAACTTCCTCAAGCAATCCAAACTCAAATGCAACACATATAACCCACTGGTAGAAGAAAAACGCCCCACAGAAACATCATAAGAATCACAAAACCTTTTTCTCTAACATCTCGCAGGAGATAACCCACCTACTTATCCTCAACCTAACATCTCTATAGCCCTTTCATGGCCACAACCACTATGCAATAGCTAAATCTTCCCGATTCTGAACTCATCAACAAGACATAAGAACACACTTCATTTCACATACGAACACCTAAAAGATCCCTAACACACCGTAACTCAAGACCGAACAATACATCAAGACAGAAATCAAGCACCCAATAGCCCTTTCCACATCCCAAGAAAACTCTTCTCACCACATCCAAGCCATCTAAACACATCCTGCAGACGCATCATGCCCATCATACTGCCATCCAACCACTCACCGAGTCATAAATCCCCCTTCTAAGGATACTATCGGTCGTATACGTCCAAAAGCACATACTCACAAAACCGAAACCACCAAGCCTAAGATGCGGTTTAAACCTGGCCTCAAGTCCTCCAGACTGCCCCAACTTCACAACATAAAGAACACACCTCACCCTTGATCCAAGACATCGCTAGCCGTCGAGGCACAGCTGATACTAAGCGATCACATAACATACGTGTAAGTGGAAGGAAATCAAAGAGATACGCTTCAAGCTGAATCAATGTTGCACGATAAGGAAAGAAAGATAGGAAGTTTATCCTAGATGCCTTGTAGCATCTCGAAAATAGGTATGGACGTCATCATACGGATCCGCACAACTCTACTAGATACCTTCTCATGACTCGAATCTAGAGCTCTGATACCAACTTGACACGACCCAAAATCCAACTAGTCGTCATGGCACCTAACTCAACCTACTAGGTAAACCAATTAACAATAACACAAACCAAACGAGATTATTAGGAAATAAATGATGAATTAATTGAACTTTTATACGATAACCCAAGGATTGGTAGTACAAGTCATGAGCCACTAAGACTTAGATTTACAAAACTAAAATGAAATAACTACAACAATTGTTTCTAATGTACATAAACATAATTCAAATCTAAAGATACCAAGGACAAGTGATAGCCATATACAGAACGCAGGTACGTCTCCAGTTCCAACTCCTACCATCCACAGCATCTCAGCTCGTAGATCTTCACGCAAGGTGCAAAAGCGTAATATGAATACAACCGACCCCATATACTCAATAAGTTCATAACTAATCTCGGTGAGTTAATAAAAGAAAGAGTTATAAATGATACTCGCTATCACTGGTAAAATTACGAATTTTCAACAAGTATAGAACAAATATATGATTAAATCAGGAAAATCTCAAGTAAAACCACCTTTGTGCTCACAATTCTTTGTTTTAATATGTTCTGCTAAGTCAGTAATCTAGCATGGTCACGGGCTCAATATCAACCACATGGAAACTCACGTGCTTCACGGATAACTCAGATGCCATAATATCGGTATCAGGATCTGCACGGACAACTCACGTGCCAATAATCACAATCTGCCCCACACGGTCATAGGCATAACAAGACAATCTGTCAGGTGTGGTTACAGAAATAACAATACAATTTTCCCAGCGTGGTCATAGCCATAATAATACAATCTGCTTGGCGTGGTCACAAGCATAACAAGACAATCTTCCCAGCGTGGTCACAGGCATCCAGTCCAAATCATATCACACATAAGCAAATATACAAGAATACATGTCTATGATGAATGAATGTCAAATCTCATACTTTGGTCTAGTATAATAACATGATAAAGTGTAGGCATGTGCAAAGTGTGCTATCTTAACTCGAATTGGCAATTCATCATAGAAATAGCAAATATCAATGTTCATTAAGGGAGTTAGCCTCTATGTACCCTCAAACATGGATCAAATAGTTCACAGCAAGGTTACAAATATGGAAAACATCACTTCTAAAGCTTAACAGTCAATACAAGGCATATCGTAGCCTAAGCACTACCCTCAACATGGATAAACACCTTGGTGCTCGCACATGGGCTCAAATCCCACATGTATGCTTATCCAAAGCACATAGCTATCATAGATAACTCATGCAACTAATGCCTCAATCAAGTTTAGGTAAGATAATTACCTCATCCAAGCCAAACAAATACCCAGCAAGCCAAACACCATTTTAGAAATGCCATCCCATGCGTATCAACCTTTGAATAGATCGAAACCAGCCAAAAGCAACTCAAAAACATCAAATAATTCCAAAGGAAACCAACCCAAATGATAAAGGTCGAATCATTAACCAATAACTCAAAGTAAACCAAAAAGTTAGACACTGGCCCACACCTCAGAAACGGACAAAACTCACAAATTACGACAATCCATTCAATTACGAGTCCAATAACTCAACCAATTTCACTCAAATCCGACTCTGAATTGATGTTGAATACCCAATTATTCACTTTAGAAAAGTTTTGACAAAAACCTCCACTTTCCCTTTTGAAATCATCAATAAAATGCCAAAATCGAAGACGGAATCATGGAATATAATCAAAAACGAGTAAAACAATACTTACCCCAATCCATGTGGTGAAAATCCTCTCTAAAATCACCCGAAACTGAGCTCTAAATCCCAAAATGTGATAAAATGAACCAACCCTCGAATATATATTATTCTACCCAGACATTTTGCATCAGCAAACAAAGAGTCGCTTCTGCGACAAAATCGCGCTTCAGCGGAGACAACTGGAAATTTGACCCCTCATACCTGGGGAAATATTTTTGCTCCTGCGACATAAGGAACCTACTCCTACTCCCGGAATAATAATCTGAACCCAATATCATCAAAGTCAACTCCTGGTCAAACTTATGAAACCTTCCAAACCTTTAAATTGCTACTTTCGCCAATTGTGGCCAAAATTTTCTAGAAGCCTCCAAATATAAATCCGGACATACACCCAAGTCCAAACTCACCATCCAAACCTAAAGGAACTATCAAAACTCCTATCATGGGTCAAATACTCACAAGTTAAACTTGATCAACTCTTCCAACTTAAAGCTTCCAAGATGAGAATCATTCTTATCAATCATGAATCACTCGAAAACTGAAACCAACGATACACACAAGTCGTAATACAACATATGAAGCTACTCATTCCCTCAAACCATCAAACGGAATGCAAATGCTCACAATGACCGTTCGGGTCGTTACATATTCAATTTGGTGTTGAACCGGTTCATTAACCAGTTCCTGAACTGCATTAAGTTCTTGAACTTCAACCGTCGAACATGGAAACTTCCTTGTCAGCTTCAAAAAATCCAATAAAGTTCTAATTCTCCTCTATAATTTCCTTCTAAAATAAATTCTCTTTCAAAAAAGGTTGCTCCTCTTGCCACAAACACCTTATGGTCAGAATGGTGATAGAAATAATATCCCAGTATTTCTTGGGATACCCAATGAACCTACACTTATAATATCTTGAGTCAAGTTTATTAGACTGCAATCTCTTAACATAAGCTGGACAACCCCAAACTTCAATATGTTTAAGGTTACGCTTACGTCCTTTCCATATCTCATATGGTGCTGTAGATACTGATTTAGTGGGAACTTTATTAAGTAAGTATGTTACTGCTTCCAAAGTATTTCCTATAAATTTATTGAAGATCAGTGAACCCCATTATAGATCTCACAATATCTATAAATTCAATAAGGTTCAATTTCTCTTTTCAAACACACCATTGTTTTGTGGTGTTCTTGGAGGTGTCTACTGTGAGAGAATCCCATTCTCTTTGACATACCTAGTAAAATCTTCACTAAGATATTCTCCACCTCTATTAGAGCTTAGTACTATGATAATTTTACCAATCTATTTCTCAACTTCACTACTGAACCTTTGAACATTTCAAAAGATTCAGATTTGTGTTTCATATGATAAACAAATCCATATCTTGACATATCATCAATGAAGGTGATGAAGTAAGAATATCCACCTCTAGCTTGAATTTTCATGGGCCCGTAGACATCTGAATGAATTAGTCCCAATAATTCAGAAGCTCTTTCTCCACTTCCAGTAAATGGAGATTTGGTCATATTTCCTTTGAGACAAGATTCACAAGTTGTATATGATTCAAAATCATACCTATCAAAGTAACCTTCCTTGTACAACTTGTTAATTCTTTTCTCTCATATATGACCAAGCCTACAATGCCAAAGGTACGTATGATTTACTTGATCATCTCTTTTCCTCTTATGACTAGAAACATGCATAATCGAATTAACATTCATATTAGGTAAATCATAAACATCATGTTAGAGATAGCCATTCACATATAGAGTAAAAACCATTGCCTATATTAATGTGAAAACCACGTTTGCCCAACATAGAAGCTGAAATTTTATTCGAAACAAATTTCGGACATAATAACAATCATCCAGCATAAGTACTGTGCCCGAAGGCATTATTAAAGAAATTGATCCTACAACTATGGCTGCAACTTCTGCACCACTTCCAACTTGTAGATTATCTTCTCCTATCTTCAACCTCCTACTTATCTTGAACCCGTGCAACATATTGCAAATGTTATAACCACTGCCAGTATCTAATACCCACAATGAAGAATTAGTAGTAGTTAAAAAAAACTTGAAAATATTATTTAGTAAAGTCTCACCTTATTTCTTGTCTTTTAGAGTTGCAAACTCCTCCTTGAAGTTTCTCGTCCAATATCCTTTCTTCTTACAATAAAAACATTCATCGTCATATAGTGACTCTAAGATCAAATCTTCATAAAGCTCTTTATCTGTCACGACCCGGAATTCCCACCCTCGGGACCGTGATGGCGTCTAACATTTTACTTGCTAGGCAAGCCAACGCTAGCTATATTTATTAACCAGTTTTAACAATTCAAATCAAATGATAACAATGACTGCCGAATAGTCTGAAATACGGTGATAAACTACTAAACGACGTAATCCAAATACAATCCTAGAAACTGGAGTCACGAATACATGAGCGTCTAAAGTACTACAAATAATAGTCTGAATAAACACCATTGTTTAAATCAACAATAAAAAACAGCAATGATGACATAGAAGGGGACTTAAGGGTTGCGAACATTGTGCAGCTATTCCTCAAGTCTCCACTTAGCTGGATCCGAGCAATTTCACTAAGTGCTACTGGGACCAACTCCGGTATCTCCACATGAAGTGCAGAGTGTAGTATGAGTACAACAGATCCCATGTACTATGTAAGTATTGAGCTAACCTCGATGAATTAGTAATGAGGCTAAGGCGGGCCACTTACAATAACTTGCACGCAATAATAATAATAACAAGAAAACATGAAATAGAAGTAATATAGTTAACTCATGAAAATGAACTCGAAATTCAACCACCAGAGAGCCTAGAATAACAAGTCTCATAGTCTCATATCAATATACTGAGGCAAATCCAACAGTCACAAACAAGTACCACATATACAATCAGTTGCGGTGCACAACCCGATCCCACCATATCATCATCTGTTAATATCATAATCTGTCCTTATTCCACCATTTCAATTCATTACCTTTCAATATCCGTTGTGGCGTGCAACCCGCTCCCCAAACAATTTCAAATATCAACATAGACAATTAACCAGCCAAATTTACTAGAATTTCTCCATCAAGAGGGTAAATGTACAAGGCAACAAGAACCATAGAATAATCAAAGAATCTCTAACAATTCGAAGTTTCAATTTTACAAATCCATTGGTATCTAACAACTAAACAACTCACACAAGTGAAACTACATTATAGAATGCAACAAATATTACAAAACAATAGGACAACTAAAACATGTGACAATTAAGGTATGCAAGTAAAGCAAGTAGGGGCAAGTAGCAAATAAGCAAGGAGTCATGGGAGGAATGGACAAATTAAGACAAGGAATAATTAAATGACAAATAACAATTACGACATAGAAGTCAAATAAGGCATGAAGCAAGATATATCATGAGATAAACGAAAACATGGAAACAAATATCATGACGGTGTATATGCACTCGTCACCTCGCATATACGACGTTTTCCCACATAATCCACATAACACATGGTTCATGAAGTCCTAGCTCCCTCAAGTCAAGATTAGACCCAACACTTACCTCACTCTGCGAATCAAAGCAATCAACCAACTGCGGCCTTGCCTTTCGAACAAGCCTCTAAACCAACCAAATCTAGCAAATTATCGATCAAATGATTCAAAATAAGCTTTAGAAACTACCCATTAATAAAAGAGGTTCAATTTTCATCATTTTTTAAAAAGTCAATAAAAGTCAACCTCGGGCCCGCTTGGTCAAAACTCAAGGTTTTGACCAAAACCCGATTACCCATTCACCCTTGAGCCCGGTTATGTGATTTGTTTCTAAATCCGACCTCAATTTGAGGTCTAAATCTCAATTTTAACAAAATTCTCAATTTCTACCCAAATCCCTAATTTCTACCATGGAAATTCTAAATTTGATGTTTAAATCTCATCAAAAGTAATGGGGAATTGAAAGGAAATGGATTAAAGTCACTTACCAATGAATTTGGGAAGAAACGTTTCTTGGAAAATTACCTCTAGAGTGTTTAGGTTAAGAAATGGTGTAAAATGAGCTAAGTCCCGATTTTTTCCTCTTTTATCTAGCCGCAGATGTTGCGACTGCAATGTCTTGTTCGCAATTGGGACCGTTGCAAATGTGAACTATGCATCAGAAGCCCAGAAGTCGCAATTGCGATAAAAAGTTTGCAATTGCGAAAAGACCACATCCGCAATTGCGGACACTGGCTTCGCAAATACGAAGATCACCCGAAAGCACACTGAGTCGCAAATGCGACTCAGGGATAGCAAATGCGACCATTGATAGTTTGAAAATGCGAAGGATTTCCTCGCAATTGCGAGATTAAACCAGCCCAGCCCATGCTTACAAATGCGAGCTGTTGTTCACAACTCTGCAACAGAGCACCGGAGCTGGAAAGACACTAGCTATCTTTGCACTATCCAAACTCATCTGAAACATGTTTGAAACTCACCCGAGCCCTTCGGCCTCCAAACAAAACATGCACACAAGTGAAATAACATCATATGAACAAGCTCACGTGATAAAATCACAAAAATAACATCTAAATCGACAAATCAAACCTCAAAATGAATGAAATTTCAAAGGGAACTTAAGGACGACTATAATCACATATAAGCCTCCGAATAATGTCAAACCAATTCCGAATTGCACCAAATTTTTCATGCACGTTTCAAATAGTAATACAGGCCTATTCCAAGTTTCAACATCAAAGTCCGAACCCAATATCCATAAAGCCAACTTACGGTCAAACTTGAGAAATTTTCAAACTTTCAAAATGCTAGTTTTCAGCAAAATTAGTCAAATCAATCTAGGTACCTCCAATTCCAATTCCGAGCATACTCCCAAGTCCAAAATCACGGTACGAATCTATCGGAATTGTCAACATATCGATCCGAGGTCGTTTTTACAAAATGTCCACCGTGGTCAACTCAAGTTATTTTTTAAGCCAAAAATAATGTTTTTCTTTAAATTCCCACATAAAAGCTTTTCAAAAAGCGATACGGATCATGTACGCAGACCAAGAAACATCAAGCGGAGCTAACATAGGTCTCGTAACACATAAATAAGGGATAATACTCAAAACAATCTATCAGGACGTCACATTATCCACCTCCAAAAGAAACATTCCTCGAATGGACATAACAATGTACCTGGAATGTTGAAAAGGTGGGGGTATCTACTCGGCATATCGGACTCGGACTCCCACGTAGCTTCGTCGATAAGTTGACATCTCCACTGCACTCTAACAGAAAGATAACTCTTAGACCTCAACTTCCGGACCTGCCGTGCAAAAATAGCCGCCGGCTCCTCCTCATATGTCAAATCCTTATCCAATTGGACTGAGCTGAAATCTAATACATGGGACTGATCACCGTGATACTTCTAGAGCATGGAAACATGGAACACCAGGTGAACTGAGGATAAGCTAGGTGGCAATGCAAGCTTGTAGGCTACCTCACCAACTCTCTCAAGGATCTCAAAGTGCCCGATATACCTAGGGCTCAACTTGCCCTTCTTCTCGAACCTCATCATACCCTTCATGGGTGAAACACAACAAAATCTCTCTCCAACCATAAATGCAACATCACAAACCCTCCGATCGGCTTAACTCTTGTGCCTAGACTGTATTGTACGAAGCCGATCCGGAATCATCTTGACCTTTTCCAAGGCATCACATACCAAAATAGTACCCAACAACTGAGCCTCTCCCGACTCAAACCAACCAACTAGAAAATGACACTGCCTCACATATAAGGCCTCATAAGGAACCATCTAAATACTCAATCGGTAGATATTGTTGTAGGAAAACTCCGCAAGCGGCAAGAACTGATCCCAAGAACCCTCTGAAATCCATAACATAGGGGCGAAGCATATCCTTCAATAGCTGAATGGTGCGCTCGGACTGCCTGTCCGTTCGGGGTGAAATGTTATACTCAACTCAACCCATATGCCTACCTCACACTGTACGGCCCTCCAGATATGCGAAGTGAACTGCGTGCCGCGATCAGAAATAATAGACACCGGCACACCGTGAAGACGAACAATCTCGCTGATATAGATCTTAGCCAGTCGCTCTGAAGAATAAGTAGCTGCCACCAGAATGAAATGCGCCGACTTGGTCAACCTATCCACAATGACCCATACTGAGTCAAATTTCTTCAAAGTCTGTGGGAGCCCAACAATGAGATCCTTGGTAATACGCTCCCACTTACACTCGGGAATCTCAAGTCTCTAAAGCAAACCGCCAGGCCTCTGATGCTCGTACTTCACCTGTAGGTAGTTCAAACACCATGCCACATACTCTGCTATATCTTTCTTCATTATTCTCCACCAATAGTGCTGCTTCAAATCCTGATACATCTTAGCGGCACCCGGATGAATGAAATACCGCGAACTGTGGGCCTCCTCAAGAATCAACTCACGAAGCCCATCCACATTGGGTACACAAATCTGACCTTGCATCCGCAACACCCTATCATCTCCATTCGAAACCTTCTTGGTATCACTGTGCTGCTTCGTGTCCTTAAGGACACGAAAATGGGGGTCATCATACTGACGCTCTCTAATGCGCTCATACAAAGAAGACCAAGAAACCGTGCAAGTAAGAACCCGACTAGGCTGCAAAACATCTAACCTCACAAACTTATTGGCCAAGGCCTGAACATCTGATGCTAGCAGTCTCTCACCAACTGAAATACATGTAAGGCTACCCATCCTCACAGCCTTCTACTCAAGGCATCAGCCACAACATTGGCCTTCCTGGGATGGTACAAAATGGTAATGTCATTGTCTTTAACGGCTCTAACCACCTTCGGTACCTCAAGTTGAGATCCTTTTGCTTAAACAAGTACAGTAGACTCTGATGATCTATGAATACCTCACACGACATGCCGCAAAGTAATGCCTCCAAATCTTTAATGCATGAATAATAACTGCCAACTCTAAGTCGTGAACATGGTAATTCTTCTCATGAACCTGAACTGCCGAGACACGTATGCAATCACCCTGTCGTCCTGCATCAATACTGCACCAAGCCCAATGTGCAATGCATCACAATACATAGTAGGGGTGGTTAGTGGTCCGGTCCGGTCACGGACATGAATTTTTTTTGATTCCGATCCAATCCGGTACCGGAAGGCGTCAAGACCGGACCAAACCGGTATTAACGGTCCGGGCCCGCCGGTCCTATTTGATGCAAGCCTATCCATGACTGGCACCGGCTAACGGTAGCGCAGCTTTTCCGGTCCGGCCGGTAATTTTTTGTTTATATTTTTTATTTTTCTTTCATTTAAATTGATGGATATTTTTAAGTTTTTGAAAATATAAAATAAAATATTACTAAATTTGTATATATATTTGAAATGTTTAGTTTATTTCAAAGTTCAAACTTAGAATTAAAAAACTTGCAATATTTTTTCAAACTTTGAATTAGTTTCAAAGTTTAAAATTTGATTCAAACCTTGAAATTTGAATCAATTAGAAAATAGTAATTAATAGTAGTATTTTTTTCACAAAGAATAAATTTTAAAAAAAAATAAGAAGACAAGATTTGTGAACTTGTGATGGAATTCTAAGATTTGGAGCAATTTTATTGTAGTGTATTCTAGTATAGAAAATTACATTCTTTTAAACATATTGGCTAATTTTTTTAAGATAGCCGTAGGCTTTTCTTTAGGAACTGGTTGTTGTTGTTCCGACTTATGATCTTCGTCTTCTTCTTCATCATCTTCTTCTTCATTGCCTTTTTGACTCCCTTCTTCACTTGTTCCGTCGCCCAAAATTTGATCGAGATACGCTTTGTCTTTTTTTTGAGAAAGTTTTGGTATTCCAAAGTTTCTTCGCTCTGCTCTGATCCAATCCCTGAATAAAACTGTTGTCTCCATTGTCTCTTCTCTCAACAAATATATGTGATCTCCAATTTGAAATCTTCCTTGGCTAAAAGCGCTCTCCGATGCAACTAACGAAGCTTGAATTGTTAATATATCCCGAGCCATTTTTGTAAGTATTGGAAACTACGATTCTTGGTTCTTCCAATAATCCAATAAATTATGAGTTCCAAAACTTGTAAGTTTCTTTGAATATTGAATTAAATAGACTTGGAACTCGCCGTATTCCTCCCCGTACTCATCTTGTTCTAAAAGCAACTTTTGATCAAGTCCTCCAAAAGTGCTCATCCCTGCATGCCTTTTGCCCATTTGAGAAGAACTTTCACCGATTGACTGTATTGGTGCAGTTGGTATAGCACTATCTGCCCAAGCTCTATAATTTGGGAAAACAACCACGGTATCTGAAAGAACTTTAGCACAAGCATGTTCTAAACTTGGATATTTATTAGTCGCAGTTTCAACAGGTTTAATCTCTAAATTTGCATATATTTCTTTAATAAGTCGTTCAGTTCAGTTAAGTTTAAAAGCATGATGCAACACAAAAGAAATGTAAAAAAGATGGGGAATTGGAAAAAAATATTTTTAAAATTTTTCAATCATAGCTCCTACAGCCACTTTATATGCTTCGTATTGCCTATATAATTTAAATAATTCAGATATTTCAGCTATATAATATAACATGGTAGGAGTAGTTGGATAATATTGTTCGAAAAATTCTAAAGTAGCATGATAAAAATTTTCTAAAAACTGAAGGAGATGTAGAACAAGGTTCCAATCGTCCTCTTTAAGGTGATAAAGTTCCATAAAATGCTTATTATACATTTGAGTAATAGGCTCTCTATATTCATAAGCGACAGTCAATGCTTCATATAAAGTGTTCCATCTAGTACAAACTTCCTTTGGGACTCTCCTAATAGGCATTCCTAATTCTATACATTTTCTTTCCCATTCTCTTTTTCTTTCTTGATTTTTATTTCTAAATATAAAAGCAATAGCTACTTTCACCTTTTCAATAATGTGGTTAAACAAGTCAAGACCATCTTTTACTACTAAATTGTAAATATGACATGCACATCTAACATGAAAAAATTCCTCAAAAGGGAGGTTCAAAATAGGTCTCAAGTTCCTAAGTGCTTCTGTGTTATTTGTAGCATTATCAATTGTAATACTAAAAACTTTGTTAGTTAAAGAAGATGAACGACAAATTGATGAAATTGTTTTGGAAATATAATTACCCGTGTGTGGTTCATCAACACCTTTATAAGCAATAATACGTTTTTGAAATACCCAATCAGGATCTATCCAATGAACAATAACTGTAATATAATCATAATTATTTGTAGAACGACCCATATCCGTTGTAAGGCATACTCTAGTGTCAAAGTTTTCAAATAAATATCGCAAAATCTCTATATTCGTTTTTAATTTAACAATATCATTTTTAATAGTAGTTCTTCGAAAACTTTTAAAAAAAGGATTATATGTAGCCTGAATATAACGAACAAAACCAGTAGAAGAAGGGAAAATATAAGGTAAACCCTCTACTGCAACTAGTTTAGCAATATTTTCCCTATCCTTTTGTTTATCATAAGTAAGAAACCCTCCTATTTTTTGGTTAGTTTTCGTTTGGATACCCGAGGATTCATCATGTGCTACTCCCCCATGTTCGGTTCCTAAATAAATAGCCCCCGCCCGCATTGACCATTCCTTAGGATGTTTATTTCTTAAGTGAGTCCTAATTTTACCCGTCCCACCGTTTCATTACCCCCAGTTTTAAAAACCCACTCCATTCCACAAAGACCACATACGGCCGTCTGACTTTCAACTTTCTTTTGCGCAAATTCCCACACCTCAATTTTGTCTTTACGTTTAACCGGGACTCTAGTAGGAGGTACAGGAGGCAAGTCAGACTGAACTTCGGGTGGACTAGCTTGAAATTCATGTGGTTCTTCTAAATTAACCGCAGTTTCATAGTTATACTGTGCTTCTATGTGTTGAGAATCAAGTGGATTATTAGAGCTAAAATCATGATAATATTGAGAATTATTTATGTGTTGATCATAACTACCAGCAATTCCTTTACCCCTATTTCCCCAACGACCACGTGCCCCACCCCCACTACTAGTTCCAATTGAACCTCTTTGAGACATAATTATAGCAAATAGAATAAATATATGACAAAAAAAAGAGTAAGAAGTAGGAACGACCAACCAAATGTAACCGTATAATTGAGGTAAAGTTGAAAATTGAACCTTCACTTGATAGCAACTCCAATTAAAACTTGATAAAGAAGCAAAATTGTATAATTTACACAAATAGCCAAAGTAGCAAAATAGCAATATTGTAGATAATTTGAGAGAATTGGATGAATTGTGTGAAAGATATGATGAAATAATGGGGTATTTATAGGAAAAGAATAGTTAGGGGTGGTTATGAAGTGGTTATGGGGTGAAAATCGCCGTTTTTGGCTGTTGGACAACGGCAATTAGCTCAATAGAGCCGTTGCCAACGGCTAGTTTTTAAACTGTTTTCTCTTTTTTTTACCGGTCCAGTCTGGCTCTTTTTGTTACTGGTTCATCCGATTTTAAACAGACAAACCGTCCCGGTACCAGGACCGGCATTACAAAAATAAAATGGTCCGGTTTTCACCGGTCCGGACCTCCCACGTAACTGCGTCGATCAGTTGACATCTCCACTGCACTCTAACAAAAGGATAAATCATAAACCTCCACTTCCGGACCTGCCGTGCTAGAATAGCCGCCGGCTCCTCCTCATGTGTCAAATCCTTATGCAATTGGACTGAGCTAAAATCTAATACATGAGACGGATCACCGTGATACTTCCAGAGCATGGAAACATGGAACATCAGGTGAACTGGGGATAAGCTGGGTGGCAATGCAAGCTTGTAGGTGTAGGCTACCTCACCAACTCTCTCAAGGACCTCAAAGGGCCCGATATACCTAGGGCTCAACTTGCCCTTCTTTTCGAACCTCATCACACCCTTCATGGGTGAATCACAGAGAAAAATCTCTCTCCAACCATAATGCAACATCACAAACCCTCTGATTGGCTTAACTCTTGTGCCTAGACTGTGTTGTACGAAGCCGATCGGAATCATCTTGACCTTTTCCAAGGAATCCCACACAAAAACAGTACCCAACAACTGAGCCTCTCCTGACTCAGACCCTCTTGAAATGTGAAGTGAACTGCGTGGCCCGATCAGAAATAATAGACACCGGCACACCATGAAGACGAACAATCTCGCTGATATAGATCTCAGCCAGTCGCTCTAAAGAATAAGTAGCTGCCACCGGAATGAAATGCGCCGACTTGGTCAACCTGTCTACAATGACTCATATAGAGTCAAATTTCTTCAAAGTCTGTGGGAGCCCAACAATGAGATCCTTGGTAATACGCTCCCACTTACACTCGGGAATCTCAAGTCTCTAAAGCAAACCGCCAGGCCTCTGATGCTCGTACTTCACCTGTAGGTAGTTCAAACACCATGCCACATACTTTGCTATATCTTTCTTCATTATTCTCCACCAATAATGCTGCTTCAAATCCTGGTACATCTTAGGGGCACCCGGATGAATGAAATACCGCGAACTGTGGGCCTCCTCAAGAATCAACTCACGAAGCCCATCCATACTGGGTACACAAATCTGACCTTGCATCCGCAACACCCTATCATCTCCATTCGAAACCTTCTTGGTATCACCGTGCTGCTTCGTGTCCATAAGGACATGAAAATGGGGGTCATCATTGACACTCTCTAATGCACTCATACAAAGAAGACCAAGAAACCGTGCAAGCAAGAACCCGACTAGGCTGCAAAACATCTAACCTCACAAACTGATTGGCCAAGGCCTAAACATCTGATGATAGCAGTCTCTCACCAACTGAAATATATGCAAGGCTACTCATGCTCACAGCCTTTCTACTCAAGGCATCAGCTACCACATTGGCCTTCCCGAGATGGTACAAAATGGTAATGTCATAGTCTTTTAACCGCTCTAACCACCTTTGGTGCCTCAAGTTGAGATCCTTTTGCTTAAACAAGTACTGTAGACTCCGATGATCTATGAATACCTCACATGACATGCCGCAAAGGTAATGCCTCCAAATCTTTAATGCATGAATAATAGCTGCCAACTCTAAGTCGTGAACATGGTAATTCTTCTCATGAACCTGAACTGCCGAGACACGTATGCAATCACCCCGTCGTCCTGCATCAATACTGCACCAAGCCCAATATGCAATGCATCACAGTACACAGTATAGGATCCCGAACCTGTAGGTAACACCAACACCGGAGTTATATTCAAGGCACTCTTGAGCTTCTGAAAGCTCAACTCACACTCATCATACAACCTGAATGGGGCACCCTTCTAGGTTAATCTAGTCAATGGGTCTGCAATAGATAAAAACCCCTCCATGAACCGGTGATAATAACCAGCCAAACCCAGGAATCTCCGAATCTCTGTAGCTGAAGTAGGTCTAGGCCAGTTCTGAACTGCCTTAATATTCTTAGGATCCACTTTAATGTCCTCGGTAGATACAACATGCCTCAAAAAAATTACCAAGTCCAACCAAAACTCACACTTTGAAAACTTGACATATAACTTACTATCTCTCATAGTCTTAAGTATACTCTGAAGATTCTGCTCCTCTTGGCTGCGAGAATAGATCAAAATATCATCAATGAAAACGATCACAAAAGGATCCAAATATGGCTTAAATACCCGATTCATCAAATCCATAAATGTTGCTGAGGTATTTTTCAAGCCAAATGACATCACTAGGAATACGTAATGCCCATACCGAGTCCGGAAAGCTATCTTACGGACATCTGATGCTCTAATCTTCAATTGATAGTAGCCAGATCTCAAATCAATCTTCGAAAGCACTTTGGCACCCTGAAGCTGATTAAATAAGCCATCATCCTTGGCAAAGGATACTTCTTTTTGATAGTGACTTTGTTCAACTGCCGATAATATATACGCATCCTCATCGAACCATCCTTCTTCCTCACAAACAGCACTGGCACACCCCAGGGCGAGACACTAGGCCTTATGAACCCTTTATCAAGCAAATCCTGCAACTGCTCCTTCAGTTCCTTCAACTCAGGTGTGTCCATACAATATGGTGGAATAGAAATGGGCTAAGTGCCCGGAGCCAAGTCAATATAGAAGTCGATATCTCTGTCGGGTGGCAGCCCAGCAGATCTGCAGTAAACTCTCTAGATTGCACAAATGGTACTAAATCCATGGAAGGAACCTCCGCACTAGGATCACGGATATAGGCCAAATATGCTAGACATCCCTTCTCGACCATACACCGAGACTTCACATGAGAAATAACCATGTTAGTAGAATGGCCAGGATTCCCCCTCCATTCAAATTGGGTCAACCCCAGCATGGGCTAAGATCACCATCTTGGCGTGCCAGTCCAATATAGCATGATAAGGTGACAGCCAATCCATGCCAAAAATAATATCAAAGTCCACCATATCAAGAAGTAGGAGATCTACACTAGTTTCAAGGCTCTCGACAGAAACCACACACAAGTGATAAACACGATCTACAATAATAGAATCTCCCTCATGCGTGGATACATATAAAACAGCACTCAAAGAATCGTGAGGCATAATCAAATATGAAGCAAAATAGGATGACGCGTAGGAATAAGTAAAGCGCAGATCAAATAGAACAGAAGCATCTCTATGGAAAACTGGAATAATACTCGTGATGACGACATCTGATGACTCTACCTCAGGTCTAGCTGGAAATGCATAAAAATGGGGTTGGGCCCCACCACTCTGATGTAACGATCCGACCGGTCGTTTTGAGAATTAGCGTCCCGTTCGGCGGTTTAAGGTCTCGAGCAACTTCGTATGATGTATTATGAGTAGCGTGTGTGGTCGAGTCCAGATTTCGGATTATTCGGGATCAATTTGGAAGAAAGATTCTTGTTTTAAAAGCTTAAACGGTAAGAGTTTATCGGAGTTGGACTTTTGTGTAGCCGAATCCGAAAAGGCATTTTAATGATTTCAATAGCTTTGTATGGTGATTTTGGACTTAGGCGTACATTCGAATTTGGATTTGGAGGGCCGTAGGATAATTTGAAGCATTTTACCGAAAATTAGAAAGTTGAAGTTTTGGAAAGTTAAAAGGTTTGACCGGGAGTTGACTTTGTTGATATAGAGCTCGGATTGCGATTTCGAGAGTTAGATTAGCTCCGTTATGTCATTTGAGACTTGCATGCAAAAATTTAACATCATTTCAGGTTAATTTGATATGTTTCTGCGCGAGTTGTAGAAGTTGAAAGTTCATAAGTTCATTAAGTTCGATTTGAAGTGCGATTCATAGTTTGGTTGTTGGTTGATGTGATTTGAGGCCTCGAGTAGGTCTGAGTTATGTTTTGGGACTTATTGGTATGTTCAGACGGGGTCCTGCGGGGCCCGAGTGAGTTTCAGATAGGTTTGGATGTGTTGCGCTCGTTTTTAATATTTCTACGTTGTTTCTTCAAGAATAAATTGTACCACATTAAGAAAATGACCTCCAATTTTTTTTTTTTTGATTGAATCATTAGATCCGTATTGTAATTACCGAGCCACAGTAAAAATAATCGTCGGATTTGGACATCGTATGAAGGAGTTATGCTCATTTTAGTGTTGGAGAAAAGAGCTGGTGTTGATGCTTCACAGATGTGAAGTTGGGTGCGAATCTGCGACCCCACAGGTGCGAAAAATGGTCCGCATACATGGAAAATACAGATGGCAGACCGCAGGTGCAGAGTTTTGGGCGCGGAAGCGAAATTCCCTGTGTATTAAAAAATCAGACTGCATTTATATGGTATTTTGAGCATATCTTGAGTTCTAGAGCTCCGATTTAGGTGATTTTTACGGCGTTACTCTCATATTTTCATGGGGTTCGGTATCTAACTATAATTTTTTGTATTTTATTATGATTACAGAAGTTCATTTTTGAATTAATCCATATTTTGATTGGAGGATTGGGGGTTTTTATCAAAAACTTTTCTAAAGAGAATAATTGGGTTTTGAATATCAATGGGTGTTCGGATTTTATGAATTTTGTCGAGTTCCGAGGTGCGGGACTAGGATTGACTTTTGGGTTGACTTTTTAGTTTTTGTTAAAGATTGAAGCTTTATTGTCTCGAATCATTTCCTATGAGTTTTATTTATGATTTGAAGTTATTTTGGCTAGATTTGAGCCATCCGGAGGTTGTTTCACTTGAGAAGGTCATGTTAGAGTAACGGTCTAGCTTCTTTGAGGTAAGTTTCCTAACCTTGTTGTGGGGGAACTACCCCTTAGGATTTGAGTCGTTTGTGCTGATTTTGTCACGTGAAGGCTGTGTACGCAAGGTGACGAGTACGTGCCCGGGCTTATTTGTGGAAATTTGACCTTTTTGGGCCTTAGGTTCTTATGATCATTAGATATGAAGTATTTTTATCATGCTAAATCCTCCACTTACTAAATTTACCCTTATGTGTCGTATTTGGAATTTATTTGATTCATGTTTTACCCTTGTTGCCAATTGAACCCTTATGTACCTTAATTGAATTTGTTGTTATCTCTTCTGTAATTTCTTAACCTCAATTGATGTTATTAGTATCTCTTCCGTAATTGCTTAACCTTAATTGAAATTATTATTATCCCTTCCGTAATTGCTTAGCCTTAATTGAAGTTTGTTATTTCTTCCATTGTTGACGTATTCTTATTCGGAATCATTGATTCACGTTATCTCTCTTATTGTCAAAATGTACTTTTGTGGAATCATTGCTACACATTATCTCTTCCATGTTGAGTTATCCTTGTTGAGACTATTATTCCCTATTGTGTCCTTTTTTGTGAGCTCGTTCTTCCCTCTCTTTGTGTTCAAAAGTTCCTGAGTTGATTCACTTGTCGCATTCTCATATTATTGATGTTGTTTCTATTGTATTTAGCATTTTTGAGTCGAGGGCTATGTGCGGTTGTTATTATGGCATAAGGTTTCTGCCGTGCGGTTGTTATTATGTTTGCACGAGGTTTCTGTCGTGCGGTTGTTATTGTGGCACGAGGTTTCAGTCGTGTAGTTGTTATTATGGCATGAGGTATCTGCCGTGCGATTGTCATTGTGGCACGAGATTTCTGCCGTCCTGTTGTTATTATTGCACAAGGTTTCTGCCGAACGGTTGTTATTGTTGCACGAGGTTTCTACCATGTGGTTGTTATTGTTCGCACAAGGCTTCTGCCGTGTCATTGTGATTCGTTTTACGATTTGAGACAACGAGGCGGTAGCTCGAAGGGCTCTGTTGTCATTTACCCTAATCTGTGCACTTATCATTGATTGTTGTTTTCTTTAGCATAATTCTAATTGTTTTCTTTCATGTTGCTCTAGTTGCTCAGTTCTAGATAGCTAATGTTGTTGTGCTTGTCGTTACGTCCACTTCATTGTTGTCTTATTTACACTGTATATTTTGTGGTGATCGTTTCCTATGTGTCATTCCTTATCCCCACTCTTAATTTTATTTATTTTACTCTACTTGATTGTTTCCTGTTAAACATTATTGTTATTAGTGTATCATTGCAAGTATTAATCTGTGTTCCTTATCCACCTTAGATTTATATTAATATTGTTTCCTCTGTTAGTTCACCTTCACACTTGTTCAGGTTGTTTAGTCCGGTAGGTGTCTTGACTGTCCCTTGTCACTACTTCACCAAGGTTAGTCTTGATACTTCACTACCGGTTTTGGGAATTGTAAGTTGTGTATAAAGATTTCTATTTCATATTCACCATTTGATCGTTGAATTCTTCTATTAATTTAGTAAGTGTTAGGCTTAACTAGTCTTAAAGACTAGGTGCTGTCACGACATCCTATGAAGGCAAATTAGGGTTGTGACATCTGACCTCGTCCCCACGAGCAACCTCTAGCTAGCTAGCCTCCACATCTAATGGTCTGACCTCCACCTCTAGCAACCTGACCCATGCCTCTACCTGGCTATGCGGGTGGTGGAGCAACCGGTGCCTGCATATTGGCAGGAGAACCCTGCTGAGGTCTGTTACTCGTCAATCTAGGCCAGTACCTCCTGATGTGACCTATGGCCCCACACTCAAAGCACTCCCTCAGTTGCTGAGGTTGCTGAAGCTGAGACTGGCCCTGACTACCCGGATAGCCGCTGTAGTAACTCTAAAGCGGTGGTGCACTGATAGGAGCTGAAGGTGCACTAAATGATGGCTTCTCAGGATGAGACCCATAAGAACCATGACCGCCCGAAGCACTGTGGGCTACCTGAAGAGCTGACTGAATCGGCCTAGGAGGTTGGCCTCTACCAAAAGAATCGTTGCCTCGAGATGAGGCACCACTGAAACCACCGAAATGACGGGACCTCTTCTCAGATGTCGCCCATCTATCCTGACCACGAACCATCTCGATCTTTCTAGCAATCTCTACGGCCCTCTAAAAATAAATATCATCCCCTGTCTCATTGACCATCTGAAGCCTGATGCCGAAGGTAAGACCATCAATAAACCTCCTCAGCCTCTCCTTATTAGTGGGAATCAAAATAGCTGCATGACGGGCTAGGTCCACAAATGTTGTCTCGTACTGGGTGATGGCCATGCCACTCTGCTGAAGGCGCTCGAACTGCCTACGATACTCCTCCCTCAGAGTGAAAGAAATAAACTTCTCCAAAAATAGCTGTGAAAACTAATCCCAAGTAAGTGGAGGTGAACCAGTTGGTCTTCTCTGCTTAAAATCCTGCCACCACTTATTGGCAGAACTGATCATCTAGAACACTGCAAAATCAACCCCATTGGTCTCAACAATACCCATGTTGCGCAACACCTCGTGGCAACGGTCCAAGTAATCATGTGGGTCCTCATAAATTAAACTGCTACAGTGAATAGGAAAAAGCTTGGTGAAATTATCCAACCTCATCAATCCCTCAAAAGACATCGCGGGGCTCTCCCCGGGTTGTGTAGCAACTATAGGCTGAACTACCCCCAACTGCTGGAGCTGCCGGAGTCTGGTACAGGGGAACCATCTGCTCTGGAGTGTGAGTGACATGAGTCTGCGCTTCTCCCCCGGCCCAAGAGATGGCTGGTGCCGTAGAAAATACTCTTGTCTGAGCCACACTCTCCATGAGTCCAACTAAGCGGACTAGAGCGTCCTGAAGTACGGGAGTGGCAATGAATCCCTCTGGGACCTGAGCGGGTCCGACTGGTGCGATCTGAACTGGGACCTCCTCCTCATAGTCAGTATGAGGATCCACCATGGGTGTTTCTGCTCGTGCTCTAGGCTATCTACCTAGGCCCCTATCTCAGCCCCGGCCCCTACCCCTGGCAGTGGCTGTAATAGGGGGCTCTGACTCCTGCCCGGCTGTAGACATTGTGCGAGTTCTCACCATCCGTGAGAGAACAAGAGTAGAATGGTTCAAACTTCAATAATGGAAATAAGTCGCACGATAGAAAAAGAAAGAAATGAGATTTTCCTAAAGCCTTATAGCCTCTAGAAGATAAGTAAAGATGTCTCTGTACCAATCCTCCAGACTCTACCAAGCTTGCTCATGACTCGTGAAACCTAGGCAACCTAGTGCTCTGATACCAACTTGTCACGGACAGAAATTCCCACCCACGGGACCGTTATGGCGCCTAACATTTCACTTGCTAGGCAAGTCAACACTAACTATATTTATTAACCAGCTTTAACAATTCAAATCAAATAATAACAATGACAGCCGAATAGTCTGAAATAAGGTTATAAACTACTGAACAACGTAATCCTAATACAATCCCAAAAACTGGAGTCACGAATAGATGAGCGTCTAGAGTACTACAGATAATAGTCTGAATAAACACAACTGTTTGAATCAAAATAAACAACAATGATGACATCGAAGGGGACTTCAGGGCTGCAGAAGCCGTGCAGCTATACCTCAAGTCTCCATAGATAGCGGGATCCGGGCAATCTCACTAAGCGCTGCTGGGACAAACTCCAGTATCTACACAAGAAGTGCAGAGTGTAGTATGAGTCAACTGAATCCATGTATTCTGTAAGTGCCGAGCCTAACCTCGACGAAGTAGTGACGAGGCTAAGGCAGGCCACTTACAATAGCATGTAAGCAATAATAATAATAACAAGAAAACTAGAAATGGAAGTGAAGTAGTTAACTCATGAAAACGAATTCATAATCCAACTACTAGAGAGCCCAGAATAACAAGTTCCATAGTCTCATATCACAATACTGAGGCAAATCTAACAATCACAAACAAGTACCAAATATACAATCCGTTGTGGTGCGCTACCCGATCCCACCATATCATCATCTATCAATAACATAATTCGTCCTTATTACACCATTTTAATTCATAACCTTTCAATTACTGTTGCAGCGTGCAACCCGCTCCCCAAAAACATTCAAACATCAACTCAGCAATTCAACCACCAAATTTTCAAGAATTTCTACATCAAGAGGGTAAATGTACAAGGCAACAAGAACCACTAAACAATCAAAGAATCTCTAACAATTCGAAATTTCAACTTTACAAATCCATTGGTATCTAATAACTAAAAAAACTCACGCAAGTGAAACCACATTATAGAAAGCAACAAATATTACAAAACAAAAGGACAAATAAAGCATGTGACAATTAAGGTATGCAAATAAAGCAAGTAGGGGCAAGTAGCATATAAGATTGGAGTCGTGGGAGAAACGGACAAGTTAAGATAAGGAATAATTAAATGAAAAATAACAAATACTTCATAGAAGTCAAATAAGGCATGTAACAATTAAGGTATGAAGCAAGATATATCATGAGATAAACAAAAACATGGAAACAAATATCATGACGGTGTATATACACTCGTCACCTCGCATATACGCTATTTTCCCACATAATCCACATAACACATAGTTCATGAATTCCTAAGTTCCTCAAAACAAGATTGGTCCCAACACTTACCTCACTCCGCGAATCAAAGCAATTAACCAACCACGGCCTTGCCTTTTGAACAAGCCTCCAAACCAACCAAATCTAGCAAATTATCGATCAATGATTCAAAATAAGCTTTAGAAACTACCCACTAATGAAAGAGGTTCAATTTTGATTATTTTTGAAAAAGTCAACAAAAGTCAACCCAAGCCCGCTTGGTCAAAATCTCAATTTTACAAAAATCCCAATTTCTACCTAAATCCCTAATTTCTACCATGGAAATCCTAAATTTGATGTTGAAATCTCATAAAAAGTAATGAGGAGTTGAAAATAAATGGATTAAAGTCACTTACCAATGAATTTGGGAAGAAAAGTCTCTTGGAAAATTGCCTCTTGAGTGTTTAGGGTTGAGAAATAGTGTAACATGAGCTAAGTCCCGATTTTTTCCTCTTTTACCTAGCTGCAAATGTCGCAACTGCAATGTCCTTTTTGTAATTGCAACCACCAAAAATGCAAAGCATAGATCGCCAATGCGAATTATGCATCAGAAGCCCAGAAGTCGTAATTGCGGACAGACCCACCTTCGCAGTTGCAGACAATGCCTTCATATGCGAAGATCACCCAAAAGCACATTGAATCGCAATGCGACTCATGGATCGCAAATGTAACCAATGACAGTTCGCAAATGTGAATGAGTTCCTCGCAATTGTGAGATTAGCCTAGCCCAACCCATGCTAGCAAATGCCAGCTATTGTTCACAAAAGCGAGGCCCGCAATTGTGAGCCATACCTCACAAATGGGAGATCTGCAACAGAGCACCAGAGTTGGAAAGACACCAACTATCTTTGCACTACCCAAACTCATCCGAAACATGTTTGAAACTCACTCGAGCCCCTCGGGCTCCAGCCCAAACATGCACACAAGTGTAATAACATCATATGAACTCACTCGTGTGACCAAATCACCAAAATCGCATCTAAATCTACAAATCGAACCTCAAAATGAATGAAATTTCAAAGGGATATTAAAAACAACTAGAATCACATATAAGCGTCTGAATCATGTCAAACCAATTCCGAATTGCACCAAATTTTGGAGACAAGTTTCAAATAGTAATTCGAACCTATTCTAAGTTTCAACATCAAAATCCGAACCCGATAGACATGAAGTTAACTTACGGTCAAACTTAGGAAATTTTCAAACTTTCAAAATACTAGTTTTCAGCAAAATAAGTCAAATCAATCTAGGGACCTCCAATTCCAATGTCGGACATACGCCCAAGTCCAAAATCACAATACAGACCTATCGGAATCGTCAAAATACTGATCCGAAGTCGTTTTCACAAAATGCTAACTGTGGTCAAGTCAAGTTGTTTTTAAAGCCAAATATCATGATTTTCTTCAAATTTTCACATAAAAGATTTTAAAAAAGTGACAAAGACCACATACGCAAACCAAGAAACATTAAATGGAACAAACAGAAGTCTCGAAACATGAAAATAAAGGATAATACTCAAAATGACCTATCAGGTCGTCATATTACTATACTTGCACCCTAACTTCTCAAGTTCTTCTCTAAGATCAATCACATGCTTGACATGGGGTTCAACTATGTATCAACCATCTTCTTAAGATGCTTAAGATTGGAGTTGTATCCATATTCTAATGTTTCTGCTGGAGTGCAGAACTCATAGAAATGAGAATGATGCGTTTAATAGCAAGGCATTCTTCCATGTATTTCGGATAAACCTTTGTGCCTTCAACATCATTCTCTGTTGGGACCATCTTTGTAGGATTATCGATCACATCAATGAGCTTTTCATGAACGAGAACAATTCTCAAATATCTATACCAGTTATCAAAGTTTGTTCCTACCAACTTGTTGGTCTCAACTATTTCACGCAGTGATATAGCAGACATATTGAGTCTAAAATTACAAAAGAAAAGGCAATAATATAAGAACATATTACATATATCACAAAGACATGGACTTTTATATAAATAATATGTTCACTAAATATTGTAATCCATTTACCCTCATTATAGTTTAAGAAATCTTTATTTCTATTAGTGGAGTAAAGGAATCCTTCAGCAATATGTATGAGCCCCTTGAAAGTCAAGTCGTTTCTCACATATATTTTAAAGGTAGTTACTCTTACCAATAGCATCCCCATACTATTTTCTTAAATAGATCTATGTCAAATAGTCCCTTGGTAGACAGGTCGATCCTATTGGCATAGTTGAGTACAACCATCATGATAGCAAAGAAATTATTAAATTCTATACTCCCCAGATTGTCCAGGTGTCTAGTGTAAAAGTAAATAATTCTTCCAATCCATGCATCTAATGCAATAAATAACTTTAACATATTCTCGAACTATAAGTCTTCTGGACGTCAGGACGCTCCTTATAAATAAGAAATAAATAAAATTATTTATTTTGATGGATAGCTTTACAATAAAATATCTTATATTTGATTATTTAAGAACTCAAATTTTAGTATGAGGAAATTGTTACTAAAATAACTTTTAATAATATGATGGTCAAATCTTTTATAGCACGTTTAGTTCAAGTTGTCTACATGCTTAGCCCAAATTTAATTTACATCACATGTAATAAATAATTCAAAATTATATAATGAACAAGCACATAACATAAAACGAAATTCAACAGTCTTCTAACATGTTTATCTTATATATTACATATATCACTTAAAAATAATTCATGCCAGAATAATATTATTAATTAACATCTCATGAACAAATAACAATTAAAATAACAGTAGAATCCAATAATCTATCATAGATTATCGTCGTATCTAATACAAATTTTAAATTCAAGTTACACTATCTAAGTAGTTTAACTTATATGAATACAGATTTTATTCACAATAAAATGATATCAATCCATATGCATACTATCACGACTCCTAAATCCCACCTTAGGGATCGTGATGCAACATAGTCCTTGGGACTAGGTACGCCTAACACATGCTGAGAATTAATGGAATTTAACCAACTTACTGCAAAACATTAGTTAATAACTAAAATAACATAGCTGAACCGACATCATTCATATAATCTCAAAATCGGTAGTACAAGTCATAAGCTTTTCTAAGAGTAACTAAGAATATCAAGTACATTACTGTCTCAGAATAATAGCAAATAGCGAAAATGAATGACAACAGAAGGTGACTCCGGGTTCTTGCGAATGGCAAGCGAGAATACCTTGAAGTCACGAGCCGCAAAGACACAACTCTCTAAATCAACACTATCATAAGTACATGGTTCTGCAAAAAAATCTGCAGAAAGGTAGCATGAGTACACCACAGCGGTACCGAGTAAGTATCAAGACTAACCTCGGTGGAGTAGTGACGAGATAAGTCGAGACACTCACTAGACATAAAACCTGTGCGAGATATTAACATAAATCAAACAATAGAAATAACATCAATGCAAAGCTAACAACGTAGGGATTATTAATATAAAACCAACAAAGCAATAATAGAAACACAATTGGCAACAAGCAGTAAATGGGTACTGAAGTAGCAACATATTTAGTGTAATAACCCGACCGATCATTTTGCACTCTAGCCCGTCGTTCAGAAGTTTAAGACCTTGAATAGCTTCACTTCAGGTATTATGACTTGTACGTGTGGTCGGAGTTGAATTTTGGGAAGTTCGGAGTTGATTTGGAAAGAAAATTCTAATTTCGGAAGCTTTAAATTGGAAGAATTGACTAAGGTTTGAATTTTGAGTAAACAACATCAGAATCTGGATTTGAAGGTTCCAATAGGTTCTTATGATGATTTCGGACTTGGGCATAGGTTCGGGTTGAGTATCGGATCACCCGGGAGCATTATGATGCTTATTGTGGAAAGTTGGCATTCGGAAGGCTTTAGAATTTCCTAAGTTTGGTTTGAGCTGGACTTTGGTATTGTTGATGTCCGTTTGGGATTCTTAGCCTTGGAATAGGTTCGTATTGTGATTTATGACTTGTGCACACAATTTGGCGTCATTCCGGAGTGTTTTGATATGAAACGGACCTATTCGTCGAAGTTTGAAAGTTTGAAAGTTTAAAGAAAGCTTTCGATCGTCGATTCACAACTTGGATATTGTTTGGTGTAATTTGAGACGTCGAGTAGGTTTGTATCGTATTTTAGGATGTGTTGGTATGTTTGGATAGTGTCCTAGGGGCCTCGGGTTTGAAACGAATTGAAATCGGTTTGAAATTAGGATTTGAGGTATTGCTGGAAACTGCTGAAATCTGGTGTCACCGCACCTGCGGTGGTTTGGTCGCAGGTGCGGACAAGCAGGTACGATGGAGGGTCGTCGCAGAAGCAGAGAAAGTTGGGCAGAAGGGCCACAGGTGTAGAGCTTTGGCCGCATATGTGCAAGCGCATAAGAGAAACCCTGGACGCAGAAGCAAGTGAAGGCGTAGGAGCGGAAGAATCTCGCACCTGCTATACCGCTGAAGTGGGGAATGTTTCTGCAGGTGTGAGGCTTCGTGTTGGGGGATTTTCCACAGAAGCGGAGGAGTGGTCACAAAAGTGAGGCCACAGGCGCAGCGTTTTGTCCACAAAAGCGGAGTTGGCTGAGCTTAGTGGGAACCGTACCTGCGATGGGAATTTCTGTAGGTGCGGATCCGCAGAAGCGGCTAATGGACCGCAGGTGCGAAGGTCAAGTTGGGCAGTGTGCTCTTTTAAAACGTGGTTTTTGCTCAATTCAACTTCATTTCGTCCATGGGATCCGATTTTGGAGTGCCATCTTCATCATCTATTATGGGGTAAGTGATTTCTTCACACTGTGAGTTTAATACATGGTTTACATATGGATTTAGGCATGGGAATTTGTTGAAATTTGGGATTTTGGTAAAAAACCTGGAAATTGGTATTTTTGGATTTTGACCACAAAATTGAACATGGAATTTGGAATAAATTATATATTTGAGTTCGTGGTTTTATGGGTAAAGTTTATCTTCGAAAATATTCGGAATCTGGGCACGTGGGCCCGAAGGTTGATTTTATTGACTTTTGAGCGGAGTTGGGAATTTTTATAAATTGTTAAATTGTAAGCATTGGAGTATATTTTGATTGAATCACACGTGGTTTGACTAGTTTCGAGATGTTTGGCTTTGAGTTGAGGTGTTAGAGAGGCGTTGGAGCTAGTTATGGAACTTCGGAGCGAGGTAAGTCTCTGGTCTAACCTTCTGAGGGGGAAATTATCCCTAGGTGATATTTATTGTTATGTGAAACTAGTTGTGGGTGCTACGTATGCGTGAGGTGACGAGAGTCCGTACGTAGCTAAATCATGTTTATGTCCGGGTATGCTTAGGACTTTATCATGTAATAATTGAATTATTTGAACTCGTTCTGCTGGCTTAATTAACTAAAGTTATAACTGAATTTAATTTAGAAATAAATATATGTATACTAGGCCGAGCCTTAACACTTTGAGTTGTGGGCGAGTTATTTCAGAAACGGTAAAGATTATATTCATTTTGTGCTCATGTACTGTATTGTAAACACGTGTGTTGCAATTCGGTAACTTCCTTCCTTTCTTGTGGGGCGGACCGAACGCCTCGATTGTATAATAGATGCATCTATGGTTTATGCTGCTCGATCCTCGAAAGTGTACACATTATTCTAGATCGGGCCGAACAACCTCGGCAAAATCGTGCGTTATATCGCTAGTAGCCCGAATATTCACGAGATAAACCTTCCACTGATGCCCTGCATTTTTATGGTATTTCTTATTTATTTGATAGTGGCACTCGGAATTTTTCTGAGCTGTTAAGGTAGAATACAATATCGAGAAATTTATTCTTGAAAAGAAATATTTGGAAGATTATGAAATTTACAGATTACCTCACTATCGATGTGCACTTCGCATCTGTTATGAATTATTATATTATTTTATTGGACCTCTAGTAAGTGTCGATGTCGAACCCTCGTCACTATTTCTCCAGGGTTAGGCTAGATACTTACTGGATACGCGTTGATTTACGTACTCATGCTGCACTTCTACCCTAAATGTGTAGGACCTGACAGGTCCATTCGGTGATCATCTTGGCGGGTAGGCGCATCTGTTGAGGAGACTTTATCTGAGCTGCAATCCAGGCTATGCATCACAGTCCACCGAGTCTCCATCGTACTATTTATTTTATCCTGTCTTATTTACACTCTAGACAGATGTTGTATTATTATTGCACACCTTAGAAAATGCTTATGCATTTGTGACACCGATTTTGGGGTTATACTAGTTGATGCTTAGGTTTCGTACATTATTATCGCCTTTCATTTCTTTTATAAATTACAAATGTTGTACGTTCCCATGACTTGGAAGTGTAACTGACGGCGGTATTAGGAGCCATCACGACCTATAGTGGATTTTGTTCAGAACACAGATGAAATATGGATGAACTCAATTAAGGAAACAGATGACAATTCAAAGGATCAAATAGTTCCCAACACATGACTTACTACAAGAATTACCTCGAGACACCACACCTCGTAACCACAATAACATGAATCACAATTCCAAATCTTATACGTATGGCACCTCGTGCCCACAATAACAATCACCTTCGCAGTGCAAAGTTCTCGTGCTACCATGTGTTGCTCCCAAACGCACACGCAAGTATACGTGATCGTACAAGTAATAAAATGATAAGTCGAGTGTCAAACCCACAGAGACTTATATTAACTACCCACTAAATTCACCAAGATTGTTATTCAGTCTAGCCAATCCGAGTTCAAAAGTGTGATTATACTAAGCAATAATTCCAACTAGTAACTAAGTTATCAAGCAGCAAAACGGTTGTTATGTATTCAGTAGAGACAAATATTCCAGGGTAGTGATCGATTCACCAATCCTATTGTGTTCTAGTTAACTCTCCTTTTTATACGATTCACTCATGGTTGCAAATTAATCGAACAATTGCTCTCGTAGCCTTCTCCCAAAGTACTACTCATCTATTCCAAATAGATTAATGCCAATATTCCTATGAAATTCAATCTTTTGAGAACTCATTAAGATTACGATATTTAATTAAGCACGGTGACTAGGTATATCCTACTCTGCAAAACAAAAACAACACAAAACTTGACACTATAAAAATGAATTAAAAAAAAATACAGGTTGGGTTGCCTCCCAACAAGCGCCTTATTTGTAGTCGTAGCACGACTCTGCTACACTGCTCAGGCTGGGTGCTTTCTCTTCTTCTTTCTCCCATGAAATCTAGCCTTTTTGCACGCTCTAAGAAGATCTCCTCTATCATCTCTGGCTCTTTTCTCAGTCATCTTTACACACTCAACTTGCAACACCACCTCTTCTAACTTAGGTGTCCCATCTTGATCACTACAATTCACATAAGGACTCTGCTCTATCCCCTTCAATTTGACCACAGTAATCATGCACAATTCCTCATGATGCTTAGCGAGCTTAAGTGCCTTGTACACATTAAAAGTGACTTCCTCATTGTTAATTCTCATCTTCCACTTCCCTTCCCTCACATTAATTATCACTCCACCAGTAGCTAAGAATGGTCATCCCAAAATAATGGGCACTTCCTCATCTGCCTCGTAATCAAGAACAATAAAATCAGCAGGAAGAATAAACTTCCCACTCGAACTAACACATCCTCAATAATTCCTTCTGGCCTAACTAGCGACCTATTTGCTAACTGTAAAGTAATTGTAGTAGGTCTAAGCACCCCCAATCCTAGTTGCTTAAACAAAGAGGATGACATCAAATTTATACTAGCCCCTAAATCACACAGGGCTCTACCAACTTCTTATTTTCTAGGAGATAGAGGAATTGTGAAATTCTTAGGATCCTTCAACTTAGGAGGAAGTTTACTCTGAACTTTAGCACTGCACTCTTCAGTAAGTGCAACTATTTCAAACTCTATATTTCTTTGCTTGTTTGCCACTATATCGTTGAGATACCTTGCATACTTAGGCACTTCCAGCAAAATTTCCACCAAAGGCAAATTCACACGCACTTGGCTCAAAATATCTAAGAATTTCTTGTACTTAGCATCATGTTTTATTCTTCTGCAGTCTTTGTGGAAATGGAGGTGGTGGCCTTGTACAATTGCTGGCTCTAATCCTTTGTTCTCTTTCTCATTCTCCTCAACTGGCTTGGGAACTAATTCTCCTTCAAGACTAGTTGTATACTTCTTTTTCTTTGGAACTTCTTCTAACACTCTTCCATTTCTCAAGGTAACCGCATTGACTTGAGCTTTAGGATTAGGCTCGGTATCACTAGGAAGAGCCCCAGTTGGTCGAGTATTTTGGGCACTAGCAAGTTGTCCCATTTGTCGCTCCAAATTTCTCATCGCTGCTGCTTGGGCTTGCTGGTCAACCATTAATTTCTTCATCATCTCTGCTGGTTGGGCTTGCTAGTCAGCCATAAATTTCTTCATCATCTCCACAAGGTGACTCATCAAGTTTGCATGTTGTTCAATCTGAGGTGGTCTATATTGTTGTTGAGGAGCTTGTGGCTTGACTGATTCTAAGCACCTTGATTCCACCCCAAGAGAAGTTTGGGTGGTTCCTCCAATTAGGATTGTATGTGTTCCTATACTGGTTTGTCTGTCCCCTTTTTACATTACGCACAAAACAGACAGACTCTAGATTAACTGGGCATAAGTCGCTCGTGTGACCCTCTCCACATACTTCACAAAACAACTGAACCTGTTGCACTGGCTGGGCTTGTTGCTTGTTAATGACCAAGGTCATTAGACTTGGTTAGTCAATGTGGAAATCTGCACTGATAATGCAGAGATGACATCTAACTCGAGAACCCCTGCAGATTTTTGCACTGTGTGTCTGCCCATCTCTCCTTGCCAATCAGGTTTTCTTTTGGAGAATTTTTTCAATAACGCAATATCTCATCAAAGCTTTTCTCCAACACTTGACCTCCAGCTGCAGCATCTACCACAATCTTTGTCTCTGAATGTAGCCCTTCTATGAAAGTGTGAGCTAACACTTCATTTGTTTGATTGTGATGAGGACAGTCTTTGAGCAGCCCCTTGAACCTCTCCTAAGCTGAGTATAAAGACTCCCCTGCATTCTGTTTGAAGGCGACTATTTCACTTCTGATCTTTGTAGTTTTGCCTGAAGGGAAGAACCTTGCCAAACATTTCCTTGCCAGATCATTCCATGATGTAATAGAATTAGCTGGTTTTGCCTTCAACCATCGCTTTGCTTCGCCCAACAGAGAGAATGGGAAAAGTGTGAGCCTCACATAGTCTAGAGTGACTCCGTTAGTGATGTAAGTATCACTAATCTCTAATAAGTTGTGGATCCTCGTGTGGAAGACCCAAAAACTGCCCATTCGCATGAAGTAGCTGGATCATGCTCTAGTTAAGCTCAAAGTTCCAAGTGATTCTGGGCTTCACAATGCTGGAGGTGACATTAGCAATGCTAGGCATCGCCACCTCCTGAACAGCCAAATGTTGCTCCTCTTCCATGTTCAAAGGAAATCAAATGAGTGCTTGAAGATTATTTGTGTCCCTTGCTTCCCTCAACCTTCTATGAAATGTTCTCTCAGGTTCGGGGTCAAAGCCTTGAAGTCTGTCCTGGCTTCTAACCGTTCGCACTCAATCAAGGTTCCTAAGAGCAGAGCAACAATGAAGTAATGTTAGACATGAGGAAATAAACAATTATAGCGTAGTCAATATTCAAGTCCCCGACAATGGCACAAAAAACTTGTTGCTCCCAAACGCGCACGCAAGTATACATGGTCGTACAAGTAATAAAATGATAATTCGAGTGTCAAACCCATAGAGACTTGTATTAACTACCCACTAATTTAACCAAGATTGTTATTTAGCCGAGCCAATCTGAGTTCAAAAGTGTGGTTATACAAAAACAATAATTCTAACTAGTAACTAAATTATCAAGCAGCAAAATGGTTGTTGTGTATTCAGTAGAGACAAACATTCCAGGGTAGTGACCGATTCACCAATCCTATTGTGTTCTAGTTAACTCTCACTTTCATACAATTCACTCATGGTTGCTAATTAATCAAACAATTGCTCTCGTAGCCTTCTCCCGAAGTACTACTCACCTATTCAAATAGATTAACGCTTATATTCCTATGAAATCAATCTATTAAGAATGCATATTAAGATTGCGATATTTAATTAAGCACGGTGACTAGGTATATTCCTATCCTAACCAAAAATCCCCCCTCCCGGAGTTAAGATCGTGCTCTCTTCAATTCTTCTCTAATCTAAACATGACTTTCCCAAGCATAGTGTAGATAGTAAATAGAACCTAACTGCTGGCCAGACAATCAAGTAATTAATCACAGAATTGAAGAAACAATCATATATTGGTCAACTGCAATTAAGGTTAAGTCAACGTTAAACAACAATATTCATGGCTAAATCACAACCCAAGAACTATGGGTTTTAGCCACTTATGATAGTATCAAACAGTTTCATAAGTGTTGGATAATTGAAAATACCAAGAAAAGATGAAGAAAACTAAGATATCCTCACTCCCTGATGTTTCTCGTGTGTATTTTTCCTTTAAAGTGGCGTCCCCCCTCTCAAAATAGGCTTAGTCTTGCTTTTATATGCATTGAGTAGGTCTAGGGCCGAAATAACCTTGTCCCGGGCAAAGTTGGAGACGTTCCTGTCACCAGCATCCAAGGCAGCGTGGGGCGCTAGCCCTGGTGCTGGCTTGCTGAGAGTTCTATCCACAGCGCCACAGGTGGCGTGGGGCGCTGCCTATGGTGCTGGAAATCACATTTTCCATTTTTTCTCCATTTTGGCACTAATCTCGCACCTTTCGCCCCCAATTGCTTCCGGATGATTCCTACACATAAAAACACAACGAATTAATATAAATCAATACATTTTACATCCGAATCCATGAAACACAAGTAAAACATGAGGCGGTATACATATAAATATATATACGTTAAGCTAAATATCACCATGTGCATTGTATCCGAGTCAAATATCGAATAAAATATTCGAGAGATTTATTTAAATACAATAAGGCATAATAACAAATCTTGAACAAGGTAAGGTGTCCAATGAGATAATGAGTTTACTTTAGAAATCAAATAAAGTAAATAAAAGTACAGTTTATACAAAATAGAGTATCAAATGAGTTTAGTTAGTAATCAATAAGGTAAAGAAAAATAACGTTTTTAAACAAAGTAAAACATAACATAAATTAACGAATTGAGCATAGAATTTGTTAAAGTAAAGTATGGTAACAATTTTAAGTAAACTAAAACATCAAATGGGGTAATGAGATTGATCTGAGAACAATTTAAAGTACGCATGATAACAATCTAAATATAGTAAAGTACTAAGTGAGATGACGAGTTTTATCTTAAGAGTCACATAAAGTAAAGCATGTTGAAAATTTCTTTATTTAAAATCGTTCTGTTACCAATAACTAAGCAGAATATGAGCTGATGACTCCCCACAATAAGTTCATCTTGACAATCACTTCACCAAGTAACAACGGAGGCACAGATTGGCACATTAAAGTAACACAACAAATCACGCAGGATGCATGACTCGCATAAAAAGTCACCATCGTTCCAATACTAGAATAACAACGGTCAACCAAATACTACCAAAAATACAAGTGAAATAATTTAAGGAAAATAATAACTGTTCAACCGATAAACCTTTCCAACATAGAATGTACTATGAGAATCACAACGAGGATAGCTTTACTATCAAAAACAATTACAACATATCAATCTGTTGCGGCGTGCAACCCGATCCCACCTATATCGTATCATCCGTCCTTATCTCTCCATATCATATCTTTCCATATTCTGTTGTGTCGTGCAACCCGATCCCAACAATATCAAATAATTAACATAAGCAACTCAATACCAATATTTACAAAATATCAACACAAAAAAAAAAGAAGAGGAAACGTACGGAACATTAAAGAATCACCAATACAATGGAGAATATCCAACACCTCGAAATCCCAAACAATATGAATTAAATGAACAAACTACAACCAACAACGGTGTATCACAAAATTAAACATAATAAAGGAGCTCAATAAAGGAAGTCATAGAGCGGATAAAATAATTATATGATAGCTCACAAAAAGTCAAATAGCAAGTGATGATAGTTCATAAAAAAATAACCGTAACGGATAAAGTCATGAAGTCAACAAGTAATTGCAATTAACAATTAAAGCATATAAGAGTACACTTGAAAATTAAAGGTAGAACATGTACAAACAACTTCAATTTAATGCATGAAAGAAGCCTAGGTATCTAAATCAGTCAAATACCATATATAAGCCTGTGTACATACTCGTCACCCATGTACACGTCTTCCACGTAATTCAAATAGAATAATCAACCCAAATCCTAAGGGTAGTTTTTTCCTTACAAAGTTCAACAAGATACTTACCTCAATTAGGCAAAATAAATACATAAAATAGCTTTTCCTTTAAAATTCACCTCCGCTCAGCTCACATCTAGCCAAAAATGACTTAATAATATCAAATAATGCAAGAGAAACCAACTCCAATTAACAAGGCTATGATCTTAATACAATTCCCCAAAAGTCAACAAAAGTCAACCCCGGGCTTGCCCGGTCAAAAACCGAGTCGAAGGGCAGGTCTCGACTACCCATAGCCCCACAATTTCATATATGTGGTTAATTTTCAATTCCAAGTCCAATTCGACTCTCAAATCTTAAATTTTCATTTTTAAAATCATAGACAAAAATCCATAAATTTTCCCTTCAAATCCCATGATTTTGATGTTAAATCTCATATATAATCATGTAATATAAATGAAATTGATTTAAATCACTTACCCAGTAGCTCGGAATGAAAATCTCTCCACAAAATCGCCTCCCAACCAAGTCTAGGGTTCAAAATATGATATAATGAAGCTAAGTCCCGAAATACTCAGCTATAAATAAGCTGCAGATGTCGCATTTGCAACCTAGGGTTTGCAAATGCGAACCTCGCAATTGTGGAAGAAGATCGCAAAAGCGAACCTAGCCAAACCTGCTAATGTCGCATTTGCGACAATAAACTTCGCAAATGCAAAGATGTTTCCCCCAGCGGCTCGTCGCAAAAGTGACCCTCCGGTCTCCGCAATTGCGATACAATATACACAAATGTGAGGTCCCTTGCCTAACAGCCTAAATTCGCAAAAGCGAGAATGACCTCGAAAATGCAATTGTCGCATTTGCGACAAAAACATTGCAAGTGCGATGGAACCAGCACAAGCACACAAAATTCTAACAAAACCAATTCGAAACTCACCCGAGCCTCGGGGCTTCACACCAAATTTTCACACAAGTCTAAAAATATCATACAAACTTGCTCGCGTGATCAAAACACCAAAATAACATCAGGAACCACGAATTGGACACCAAAACACATGAAAATCACAATGAGCTTCAAGAACTTCTAGAATTCCAACCAAGTGTCCGAATCATATCAAACCAACTCCAAATGATAACAAATTTTGCAGACAAGCTCCAAATAGAAAAATGGACCTACTCCAAGTACCAAAATCAAAATCCGAACCCGATAGCCATAACTTTAAACCATGGTCAAACTTATGAAAATTCTAAACCTTTAAATAGCCAACTTTTAGCATAACAATTCAAATCAACCTAGGGACCTCTGAATTCAATTTTGGGCATACGCCCAAGTCCAAAATCACCTGTACGAACTCGACAGAACCTTCAAAACTCCGATCCGAGATCAAATACTGTCAAACTTGGTCCACTTTTCCAACTTAAAGCTTCTAAAATGAGAACCATTCATCCAAATCAATACCGAACCACTCAAAAATCAAAGCCAACGATATGCACAAGTTATAAAATACCATGTGAACCTCAAACTGCCGAACTGAATGCAAATTCTCAAAACAACCGGTCAGGTCCCTACATTCCCCCCACTTAAACATACGTTCGTCCTCAAATGTGTCAGGAATCGTTCCAAAGCTATCAAATTACTATATGACCTCACCATACATATACCCGTTGGTGATCCCACGTCACCCTAATCTATGTAAGCCTAACAACATAACTTAACTGAAGATCTTACTTCATCCCTAGCCCATAAACCTTAAAACCCAATCCTCAACATCTAAGACTCATTATAAGACCTGAAACTCGCATCAATACATTCTATAAGCCTAAACAAGCTGAATCAAGCCACATCCTTAACCCAAGGTATAATCACATGATATTCCCCATAACTCAGATGCCCGTGGCAATAAATCCGACCACCATAGCTGCCCAATAACAATCTCGCTGCTAGTAATACACTTCATGTCAAATAAAACCTCGTTATGGACCTTCGCAATGCTGCTAGTGATAAAAGAAACATGCAGAAACTCATAGCTACCCATGAATCAACAAGTCATGAAGCTCTCTCATTCGACAAGGACCATTGCCCAATTCTGAGTGGAAATATGTTATCATTCTTCCAAACACTCCCAATCCCAATATGATAATGGAAATATCGGGTCTAGAAACCTCATCTCAGTCAATACAAGCAGGCCAACTGAAAAGTCACACCAAAACCACATGGATTCTCACACAACATGGTCTATATACCAAGAAAGCACTAATTCAGATATGCCCTAACAATAGAAAGAAAGCAAGGTACGAGGACTGTCTAACAAGTACAATAGATATAACAATAAAAGTATAATTTCCTTAACTCACCCCACAAAGGAAAAATAAAACACAAAATAAATACAAAAAAGGGTATCCCACATAACTCATTGTGGCGTGCAACCCGATCCCAAATATATTAATCCACATAGGGATACCTATCGAGCCAAATGCTCGGGCTCACTAATCACATGTATGCCAATATTAAGCATGATAGAGTGTACAAATATAACTGTGGAAAGATAAATAGGAATAATACAATATGGAAAAAATCAAGCACAACTAAGGTGCAATAAGAAAATCAACATCTCGAGGGCCATATCGCCATTAGCCTTGAATGGGATTACAACATGTGTGCGAATAATCATATAACCTTAAAACCCATTATAGCATAAGAGAGAAGCGCATAACATAGACTTGGGCATGAATAACATCCATTCTAGCCGGTAATATACCCACAATAGGATTTGCATAAGAGTAACCAAACCTGATCTGATATAAAAGACACATTCCCATTAGGCTTACAAATAGCCCCCAAACAAATTTTGATCATTCCCAAACAGGTAAATAACCTTCCCAAAGTCCATAGCAACCTATCCATAACACATACCATCAGTTATCCAATCCTCAACATCTCTTCATAATCCGTAATCAAGGAACAGCCTGCCTACAAGAACATCCAGCCCCTAAACCTCATGAATACCAGAATTTGCATACCTAATCTCAACTCCGCCACTCAAATGACTGATACATTACTCATACTCCATGATCTTACATAAAACACCCATATATATATCTTCCATGCCACGTAGCAAAACCTGAACCTCAGTGTGATGACTCGGCTGGTCGCTTTGAGTATTGTAGCCTCGTTCCCCAATTTATTGCTTCTTTTACATTAATTTGTTGTTATGTGACATTTCGGGGTGGTTGGTTGATTCTGGAGATGTTTCAAAATGAATTGGGACACTTAAAACCAAGGTTGGAAGCTTAAGTTAGAAGAGTTGACCGGATATTGACTTTTGTGTAAATGATTCCAGAATAGAGTTTTGATTATTCTGGTAGCTTCGTAGGGTGATTTTGGACTTAGGCACATGTCTGAATTTGGATTTGGAGGTCTGTAGGTCATTTTGGCTTGAATTAGGGAAAGTTGGAAAGTTGAAGGTTTGGAAGGTTGAGAAGTTTGACGGAGAGTTGACTTTGTTGGTACCGGGCTCGAATTTCGGTTCCCGGAGATAGATTAGGTCCGTTGTGTCATTCATTACTTGTGTGTAAAATTTGAGGTCAATCGAAGTTGGTTGGTTATGATTCGGCATTGATTTTGGAAGTTGGAAGTTCATTAGTTCATTAGGCTTGAATTGGGGTGTGATTTGTGATTTCGATGTTGTTTGATATGATTTGAGGTTTTGACTAAGTCTGTATCATATTTTAGCACCTGTTGGTATGTTTGGATGGGGTCCTGGGGGCCTCGGATCAAGCTCAAACTCATTTTGGACTTGGAGGAGTTGCTGATTTCTGGGCATCTGGTTTCCTCTTTCGCGATCGTGAGAAGAGGGACGCGATCGCGAAGGATTAATTCTAGTAGGTGAACATTTGGTCAACACGTTCAAAGTTTGAGGATGCGATCACGGAGCTTCTGTACTTTGTGCACCACGAGAGGGAGAGATGGGACGTGTTCGCGAAGAAGGAAGGTGAGGCCTGGAAGTTGCACGCGTTTGTTCTTTGCAATCACCTATGTTTGTCTGCGATCGCGTAGGTGCGGGTTACTGAGCATGGCATTCGTGATTGGTAGTTCGTGTTTGCATAGACCACATTATGGAAGGGCAGTGATTTTTGTTTCTTCATGATCGCGAGGGACTATCCGCGATCGCGAAGAGGAACATCTAGGCAGAATATTAAAAACCCAAATCGAGGGTTAGAGTATTATTATCATATTTTGATTTGTAGAGCTCGATTTTGGGCGATTTTGGAGGGGATTCTCACGTCGTGGATTGGGAGGGCGATTTGACTTACTTGAGGTAAGTATCATATCTAAACTTAGTTGAGGCACTTATTTTCCTTAATTATTTGTGATAGCTACGTGATATGGGTGCGCACATGTGTGGGTTGAGCCCATGTGCTAACGTATTTATCCATGCTCGGGTTGTGCTTAGGCTATGATATTCCTAGAATTGACTGTTAAGCTTTAAGCTATGATGTTTCTCATATTTGTAACATTGTTGTGAACTATTTGAGCCATGTTTGAGGCTACATAGAGGTTTAATCCCTGAATGAACATGATAAATGTTATTCTGTGATGAAATTACCAATTTGAGCTATGATAGCACACTTTGCACATGCGTACACTTTAGCATGTCATTTATACCAGTCCAGGAGTATGAGATTTGTTATTCATTCATCACATTCATGTATTCTTGTTTATTTGCTCTTTTGTGATATGATTGAACTGGGTGCATGTGACCACGCCGTGCGGATTGTGTTGTTATTTTGTGACCACGCCAGGCGGATTATGTTGTTATGCCAATGAACATGCCGCGCGGATTGTATTGTTATGCCTATGACCACATCGGGCGGATTGTACTGCTATGCCTATGACCACGCTGGGTGGATTATGATATTGATCATGTGACCACACCGAGCTGATAGCACATTGAATTGGCCGTGCTTGTGTGTGGATATTGATACATCCCCTTACAGTCACCTTCTCATATTTCTCTCTTGATGGTGTACACGCAGATATTGAGGAAAACTGATCAGTGGTTAGGTATGGATATAGAAAGGTTGAGGAAATATGGGCAGTGTTTGTTTGGATTTGCATTTCATCTTTACGTGCAATTTCCATGATTATTTACCTGATTTAACTGCATAGCAAGAGAAACTATACACATACACACACAGATGCTTCTTTCTGTGCTTTATGACATGATTTCATTATTGTTATGTACTTGATAAAATGATGAAACTATAAAGGTTGTAGCTAGTATCATTTATAATTCGTGCTTCTTCTATCTCGCCGAGGTTAGTTACGATACTTATTGAGTACATTGGGTCAATTGTACTCATACTACACTCTGCACTTAATTGTGCAGATCCAGGTATGTGGACCAGCTATCAGCAGTAGATCTATCTATTGGACCCAACTTCAAAAGGCGAGGTAGAGCTGCAACCTTGGCCACAATTTTGACTTGTCTTTTCTTATGTACTGTTGCTTCAGTTCAAACAGTATTATCATTACTTAGTTTTCAGACTTACATTCCGTTGTAGAGTTCATGACTCCATATTTACTAGTTTTTGGGGATTGTCCTTGTATTGACAGTATTTTGTTACATTTGAGGTTTTAGATTTATGCCATTTCTACAATATATGTTGTTTTGGCTTGTTATTGTAAATTCTCGGCTTGCCTAGCCGGTGTTTTAGGCGCCATCACGACGGGTTGGGATTTGGGTCATGACAATTTGGTTTTAGAGCCCTAGGTTTAGAGGTATTATGAGTCATTAGAGCCCTAGGAGTTTTAATATAGTCTTGCGGATAGGTACAGAGACGTTTGTACTTATCTTCGAAAGGCTACTGAACAGTTAGGAAACTTCACTTTCTGGTAATCTTGTCGTGTGGATTTGTTATTTCCAAAACATGAACTTGACTCTGCTATTCTCTCACATATGTTGAGGACACGTGCGATTGAATCAGGCGAACGGCCACCAGTACCACTAGCTAGGGCCGCAAGAGGCCGGAGTCGTGATAGATGCCGAGGTTTGGCTCGTACTACAGCCAGAGCAGCACCCGTGGAGCCACCAGTTGCTCCAGCTCAAGAGCAAGTGTCAGATGTGGTTGAGCTAGTGGGACCAACTCAAGCACCAGCAGTGCCCATTGTGATTCCTGACTTCAGGAGGCCTTAGCCTAGATTTTGACTGTGTGCACAAGCTGGCTCAGGCAGTCTTAGTTCCAACTGCACTAGCTACTTTTCAGGCTAGGGGAGGTGCTCAGACTTCCGCCGCCCGTACTCTTGAGCAGGTAGCTCAGGGACTGCAGACACCGGGGTTAGTACCAGCCTAGCCGGTTGCTGCTACTCGAGCTCAGGTTGGCCCCCATATGAATGATGAGCAACAGAATAGACTGGAACAGTTTGGGAGGCTTAAGCCTCTAGAGTTCAGTGGAGCAGAGTCGGAGGATGCCCAGGATTTCATAGACCAGTGTCAGCGAATTCTTCGTACGGCGGATATTTTGGACACCGACGGGGTCTCATTCACTATTTTTCAGCTGATCGGGGGAGCCTACTGATGGTGGTAGGCTTATAAGTTGAGTAGTCCAGCCGATACAGCACCACTTACATGGCATGAGTTCTCAGTTGTCTTCTTAGAGAAGTTTGTCCCACAGACTCGCAGAGAGGAGTTGCGTAGGCAGTTTGAGCAGCTACGCCATGAGGGTATGATAGTGACTCACTATGATATGAGGTTTTCAGAGTTGGCTCGTGCATGGATTATGGTTGGTTCCCGATAAGAGGGAGAAGATTAGGAGGTTCATTGATGACCTCAACTATGGATTACGCTTCATTATGGCTCGAGAGGTTGCAAAGGGTCCGAGGTTTGATGAGGTGGTTGATATTATTAGACGTTTAGAGTTGGTTTGCAGGCAGGAGCATGAGGAGCGGGAGGCCAAGAGGCCTCGTAGTTCAGGTGGTTTCAGCAGTGCCTCATCTGGAGACTAGTCTTACTATAGCAGAGGTCTTTATTCTAGACCCGTTCAGAAAGCTCGCCATGTTCCTCGTAGTTCTTTGGTTAGCCAAATTTCCTACAGTGCCCACCCAGGTCTCCACAGATAGTTCTTCGGGTTATCAGGGTCAGCAACCTGTCAGGAGGGGTTTCTATGAGTGTGGAGACTTGTGTCATCTCAAGAGAGATTTCCCCAGACTATTGGGTAGGGTTCCATAACAGAGATCTCAACCTATGATTCCAGTACCAGTAGCTATACCACCTGCACAGCCAGCTTAGGATGGGGCCCAATCAGCTCGAGGCCGCCCTAAGGGGGAATCAATCAACTAGTGGTCAAGCCCGTTGCTACGCATTTCCAGCCAGGCCAGAGGCAATTGCCTCCGATGTCGTGATCACTGGTATTATTTTAGTATGCCATAGGGACGCTTCACTATTATTTGATTCTGGTTCCACTTATTCATATCTATCATCATACTTTTCTCATTATTTGGATATGACCTGTGATTCCTTAGTTATGGATATTCATGTATCTACACTGGTGGGTGATTATATTATTGTGAATTGTGTACTGGTCATGTGTGGTGACTATTAGAGTACTAGAGACGAGAGTTGATCTTTTATTGCTTAGCATTGTTGATTTTGACATGATTTTAGGCATGTATTGGTTGTCACCACCATGTCACGCTATCCTAGATTTTCACGATAAGACCGTGACGTTGGCGATGTTGGGATTGCCTAGGGTTGAGTGGAGAGGTTCTCTGGACTACGTTCCCAGTAGAGTGATTTCATATTTGAAGGCCCAAAGGATGGTTGGGAATAGATGTCTGGCATATTTGGCATTTGTGAGGGATGTTGGTGCTGATACTCCTACCATTGAGTTTGTTCTGGTAGTGAGAGACTTTCTATATGTGATTCCTACAGACCTGCCAGGCATGACACCCGACAGGGACATTGATTTTGGTATTGATCTGGTGCCGGGCACTCAGCCCATCTCTATTCCACCGTATTATATGGAACCAGAGAGTTGAAGGAAATAAAAGAACTGCTGCAGGAGCTACTTGATAAGGGATTCATTAGGCCTAGTGTGTCGCCTTAGGGTGCACCGGTTCTATTTGTGAAGAAGAAGGATGGTACTATGCAGATGTGCATTGATTAGAAACAGTTGAACAAAGTTACAATTAAGAACAAGCATCATCTACCATGCATTGATGACTTATTTGACCAGCTTAAGGGAGCTAGAGTGTTTTGTCAAAGATTAATTTGAGGTCTGGGTATCACCAGTCAAAAATTCGGGATTCTGATATTCTTAAGACGACATTAGGGACCCGCTATGGTCACTATGAGTTTCTTGTGATGTCATTTGGGTTGACCAATGCCCTAGCAGCATTTATGCATTTGATAAACAGTGTATTGCAGCCATATCTTGATTCTTTTGCCATAGTATTCATTGATGATATCCTGGTGTACTCCCGCAGCCAGGAGGAGCATGAGCAGCATCTGAGTATTTTACTCCAAACATTGAGGGAGAAGAAGCTTTATGCTAAATTCTCCATGTGTGAGTTTTGGCTTGATTCTGTGGCGTTCTTGGGGCACGTGGTGTCTAGTGAGATCCGAAGAAGATTGAGGCAGTTCAGAGTTGGCTCATACCATCTTCAGCTACTAAGATCCGGAGTTTTCCTGGTTTGGCCGGATATTATCGCCATTTTGTGGAGGGTTTCTCATTCATTGTTACATCTTTAACTAGATTGACCTAAAAAGGTGCCCCATTCAGGTGGTCCGATGAGTGTGATCAGAGCTTTCAGAAGCTCAAGACTGCCTTGACCATAGCTCCAGTTCTAGTTTTGCCTTCAGCATCGAGTTTTTATATGGTATATTGTGATGCTTCATGGATTGGTATTGGGTGTGTCTTGATGCAGAAGATTAGGGTGATTGCTTATGCTTCACGCCAGTTGAAGCCCCATGAGAAGAACTACCCCGTTCATGATCTAGAGTTGGTAGCCATTGTCCACGCATTGAAGATTTGGAGGCCTTATCTCTACGGCGTGTCTTGTGAGGTATTTATAGATCATCGGAGTCTACAATAATTGTTTAAGCAAAAGGATCAGAATTTGAGGCAGCGGAGGTGGTTAGAGCTGTTAAAAGACTATGATATCCCCATTTTGTATCATCCCGGGAAGGTCAATATGGTGGTCGATGCCTTGAGTAGGAAGGCAGAGAATATGTGTAGCCTTGCATATATTCGAGTTGGTGATAGATCACTAGCTTTGGATGTCCAAGCCTTGACCAATAAGTTCGTGAGGTTAGATGTTTCAGAGCCTAGTCGGGTTCTAGCTTGCGTGGTTTCTCGGTCTTCTTTATATGAGCGCATCAGAGAGCGTCAGTATGACGACCCCCATTTCCTTGTCCTTAAGGACACGGTGTAGCACAGTGATGCCAAGGAGGTTTCTATTGGAGATGATGGGGTGTTGCGGATGTAGGGTCAGATTTGTGTGCTCAGTGTGGATGGGTTACGTGAGTCGATTCTTGAGGAGGCCCACAGTTTTCGGTATTTCATTCATCCAGGTGCCGCAAAGATGTATCAGGATTTGAGGTAGCACTATTGGTGGAGGAGGATGAAGAAAGATATAGTAGAGTATGTGGCTCGGTGCTTGAACTGTTAGCAGGTGAAGTACGAGCATCAGAGGCCGGGCAGTTTGCTTCAGAGACTTGAGATTCTTGAGTGGAAATGGGAGCGTGTTACCATGAACTTCATTGTTGGGCTCCCACGGACTTTGAAGAAATATGATGCAGTTTGGGTGATTGTGGACTGGTTGACTAAGTCCGCACATTTCATTTCGTTGTGACTACCTATTCTTCAAAGCGGCAGGCTGAGATCTATGCTCGCGAGATTGTTCGTCTTCATAGTGTGCCGGTGTACATTATTTCTTATTGGGCACGCATTTCACATCGCAGTTTTGGAGAGTAGTGCAGCGAGAGTTGGGCACACGGGTTGAGTTGAGTGCACCATTCCACCCCAGACGGACGGACAGTCTGAGCACACCATTTAGATCTTGGAGGATATGCTACGCACTAGTGTTATGGATTTTGCGGGTTCTGGGGATCAGTTTATACTGCTTGCAGAATTTGCCTACAATAACAGCTACCAATCGAGTATTCAGATGGCTCCTTATGAGGCTCTACATGGGAGGCAGTGTCATTCTCCTGTTGGTTGGTTTGAGGCGGGAGAGACTAGGTTATTGGGTACTGATTTTGTTGAGGATGCCTTGGAGAAAGCCAAGTTGATTCAGGATCGGCTTCGTACATCATAGTCTAGGAAGTAAAGTTACGCTGATCGGAAGGTTCATGATGTTGCACATATAGTGGGAGAGAAGGTATTTCTTAGAGTTTTGCCTATGAAGGGTGTGATGAGGTTCGGGAAGAAGGGCAAGTTGAGCCCTTGGTATATTGGCCCTTTTGAGGTACTTAAGAGGATTGGAGAGGTGCCATACAAGCTTGCATTGCCACCTAGTCTATCGGGTGTTCACCCAGGTTTCATGCTTATATGCTCGAGAAGTGTTATTGTGATCCATCTCATGTTTTGGACTTCAGCACAATTCAGTTAGATAGGGATTTGACTTATGATGTGGAGTCAGTGGCCATTTTGGATCGGCAAGTTCGAAAGTTAAGATCAAAGAATATAGCTTCAGTGAAAGTTCAGTGGAGAGGCCAGCCAGTCGAGGAGGCTACTTGGGAGACCGAGAGGGGGATGCGAAGAATCTATCCACACCTATTTGAGACTCCATGTATGATTCTAGACTCATTCGGGGACGAGCATTTATTTAAGAGGGGAGAATGTGACGACCCGACCGGTCATTTTGAGTATTGTAGCCTCGTTCCCCCATTTATCGCTTCTTTAATGTTCACTTGTGGTTATGCGACTTGCCAAGGTGGTTGGTTTGGTTCTGGGGATGTTTCGGAGTGAATTGGGACACTTAGTCCCAAGGTTGGAAGCTTCAGTTGGAAGAGTTGACCGGATGTTGACTTTTGTGTAAACGACTTCAGAATGGAGTTTTGATGGTTCCGTAGCTACATATGGTGATTTTGAACTTAGACGTATGTCCGGATTTTGATTTGGAGGTCTATAGATCGTTTTGGCTTGAATTGGCGAAAGTTGGAAAGTTAAAGGTTTGGAAGATTGAGAAGTTTGACCGAGAGCTGACTTTGTTGATCTGAGCTCGAATTTTGGTTCCACGAGTTGGAGTAGGTATGTTTTTCATTTATAACATTTGTGCAAAATTTGAGGTCAAACGGAGTTGGTTTGGTATGATTCGGCATTGGTTTTGGAAGTTGGAAGTTCATCAGTTTATTAGGCTTAAATTGGGGTGTGATTCGTGACTTTGATGTTGTTTGATGTGATCTGAGGCTTCGACTGAGCTCGTATCATGTTTTAGGACTTGTTGGTATGTTTTGGATGGGTCCCGGGGGCCTCGGGTGTGTTTCGGATCAAGTTCGAACTCATTTTGGACTTGGAGGAGTTGCTAATTTCTGGGCATCTAGTTTCTTCTTTCGCGAGTGCGAGAAGAGAGACACGATCGCGAAAGGTTAATTCCGGCAGGTGGGCAATTATTCAATGCGTTCGCGAGTTTGAGGATGCGATCGGGGAGCTTTGGTTATTTGTGCACAGCGAACGCAGAAGATGGGACGCGTTCGTGAAGAAGGAAGGTAAAGCCTGGAAGTTGCACGCGTTTGTTCTTCGTGATTGCGCGTGTTTTCCGCGATTGCATAGGTGTGGGTTGCTGAGCGTCGTGTTCGCGACTGGTAGTTCGCGTTTGCATAGACAATTATGGAAGGGCAGTAATTTTTTGTTTTTCGCGATCGCGAGGGACTTTTGCAATTGCGAAGAGGAACATCTGGGCAGAATATTAAAAACCCAAATCCTAGGTTGGAGTATTATTTTTATATTTTGAGTTGTAGAGCTTAGTTTTGGGCGATTTTGGAGGGGATTTTCACGTCTTGGATCAGGGTATCTGTTTTTTACTCGGATTTGTCACTATTCCATGATTCCGTCTTTGTTGTAGCATTTAATTAGTGAATTAAAGTGTAGAAATGGGGGGGATTTTTTGGAAACTTTGCAAAAATGAAAAATGGAGGTTTGAAGGTCGATTTGAGGTCGGAACTGGATGATTTTGGTATGGTTGGACTCATAGTCGAATAGGTGTCCGGAATTTATGAATTTTGTCGGGTTCCAAGCTGCGGGCTCGGGGTTGACATTTTGGGTTGACTTTTTGATTTTGGTTAAAGATCTTAGCTTTATCATTTGGAATCAATTCCTATAGCTTTTATTGATAGTATTACGTTATTTTGGCCAGATTCGAGCTTACCGGAGGATGATACGCATAGGAAGGGCTTGTTAGAGGAGTAATTTGGCTTGCTTGAGGTAAGTATCTTATCTAAATTTGGTTGAGGCACTAGTTGCCTGAATTATTTGTGATAGCTACGTGCTATGGGTGCGCACATGTGTGGGGTTTGAGCCCATATGCTAACACCAAGGATATTTATCCATGCTCGGGTTGTGCTTAGGCTATGATATGCCTAATATTGACTGTTAAGCTTTAAGCTATGATATTTCTCATATTTGTAACATTGTTGTGAACTATATGAGCCATGTTTGAGGCTACATAGAGGTTTAATCCCTGAATGAACTTGATAAATGCTATTATATGATGAAATTGCCGATTTTAGCTATGATAGCACACTTTGCATAGGCCTACACTTTAGCATGTCATTATACGAATCCAAGAGCATGAGATTTTTTATTCATTCTTCACATACATATATTCTTGTTTATTTTCTCCTTTGTGATATGATTGGTCTGGGTGCCTGTGACCATGCCGGGCAGATTGTGTTGTTATGTCTGTGACCATGCCGGGTAGATTGTGTTGTTATGCCTGCGACCGCGCGGGCCGGATTGTGTTGTTATGCATATGACCACGTTGGGCGGATTGTACTGCTATGCAGGTGATCACGCCGGGCGGATTATGATATGAGCTTGTGACCACGCCGGGCTGGTAGCACGTTGAATTGGTCGTGCTTGCGTGTGGATATGGATCCATCCCCCTAGGGTCACCCTCTCATGTTTCTTTCTTGGTGGTGTACATGCAGATGTTAACGAAAAATTGATCAGTGGTTGGGTACGGATATAATGGGTTGAAGAAAATCTGGCCAGTGTTTGTTTGGATTTTGCATTTCATCTTTACTTGAAATTTTTGTGATTATTTACCTGATTTAACTGCATATCATCTCTATATGCTGACATTGACTGAGCAGAGTATTATGAGAAACTGTACACATACAAACAGATGCTTCTTCTTGTGCTTTGTGACATTATTCCATTATCATTCTATACTTGTTAAAATGATGAAATTGTACAGGCTATAGCTAGTATCATTTATTATTTTTGCTTCTTCTATCTCGCCGAGGTTAGTTATGATAATTATTGAGTACATAGGGTCGGTTGTACTCATACTACACTCTGCACTTAATTGTGCAGATCTAGGTATGGGAATCAGCTATCAGCAGTAGATCTATCTGCTGGACCCAGCTTTGAGAGGCGAGGTAGAGCTGCAATCTTGGCCATAGTTTTAACTTGTCTTTTCTTATGTATTGTTGAGTTCAAACAGTATTATCATTACTTAGTTTTCAGACTTGCATTATGTTGTAGAGTTCATGACTCTGTATTAACCAGTTTCTAGGGGGATTGTCCTTGTATTGACAGTATTTTATTACATTTGAGGTTTTAGATTTATGCTATTTCTTTAATTTATTATGACGACCCGGCTAGTCGTCTCATGAGTTACCGCTCCGTTTTCCCCATTTCTACTTTATTATGCTTCGTTATTCGTGTTTTATGTAATCATGTTGAATAGTTTGCATTCGAAGTAGATTTGGTAAGAAATGAGACACTTGGTCTCTTTTAAGGAGGTTTAAGCTGGAAAAGTCAACCGAATGTTGACTTATGAGTTAGAGGGCTCGGATGTGAGTTCCGATGGTTCGGTTAGTTTTGGGAGGTGATTTACGGCTTAGGAGCGTGATCGGAATTGGTTTTGGAGGTTCGGTGTAGAATTAGGCTTGAATTGGTGAAGTTAGAATTTTGGCGATTCCGGTTGATAGGCGAGATTTTGATTCGATGGTCGGAATGGAATTTCAAAAGTTGCTATAGCTTTGATATGTCAATTGGGATGTGTGTGCAAAGTTTCAGGTCATTCGGACGTGGTTTGGTTGGGTTTAGATCAAAAGAGCGAGTAAGAAGATTTTGAAATCCTTAGGCTTGAATCCGATGCGAAATTGGTGTTGATAGGTTGTTCTGAGCGTTCCGAAGGTTGGAACAAGTTCGAATGATGATATGGGATATGTTGGCATATTTGGTTGAGGTTCCAGTGGCCTCGGGTGAGTTTTGGGTGGTTAAACGGACTATTTCATCGTTGGAAGGAAATTTTGCAGAAAAACCAGAGTCGAGAATGCGGTCGCATTTCTCAAATGCAGACCGCATATCTCACAATGAGATAGAAAACTCAAACAGATTTCTGGGCATGATCCGGGTTAGAAATGCGGTGTGAAATGCGTTCGCATTTCTAACATGCGGACCGCATATTTTGCACACTGAGACCGCAGACCGAGGCAGATTTCTGGACAAAAATCAATGTCGAAAATGCGGTCAAAAATGTGGTCGCATTTTTGACATGCGGACCGCAAACCATGCTTCGTGCTGAGTTGCAGTGAAGGCTAGGGCTACCTTTGCGATGGTCGCGTCAAATATGCGGACCGCATATCTGTTATGCGACAGATATGCGATCGCATTTTTAAGCCTGGCAGGGGCATTTTTGTCTCGATTTTTGACCCTTTAAAAATAGAACCCAGTGCCCATTTGCCATGCAAAACCCATTTTCGTTACCAACTAAGAGAAACACCTCCAAAACACCCTAAATCACAGCAAAATCAGCCTTGAGAACATATCCAAAGGAGACTTTCTTGGACAAATTCTTGAAAGAGGGGACTTTAGCCATCTTAAACATAATTGGAGCTGTAGAGCTCGGATTGCAGCTAATCTTGAAGGGATTTTTGGGAGATTTTCAAGGGAAACATCGGGGTAAGTGTTCCTAACTCAATCTTGGTCAAATTACCCAAATCTATTGCCATTCTAGTATGTAATTGGTGATTTAAGTTGGAAAATTTGTGGAAAACCCTTAAGCTTAGATTTTAAGACTTGGAGGTCCAACCGATGTCGGAATTCGATAAATTTCGTATGGTTGAACTCGTGAGGAGATAAGGAACCCGTTGAGGTGAAAATTACTGAATTTGAGAAGTGGGCCCGGGGCTCGGGTTTTGCTAATTTCGGAATTTCTTAGTTTTATTGATTGTTTTCGCGTGGACTTTGTTACCCAGCATATTGTGACATATTAGTTCTAATTTTGGATAGATTCGACGCGCATGGAGGCCAATTCGAAGGGCAAAGGCATCGTGGTCTAGAGATTTAGCCGGTTTGAGGTGAGTAGTGATTGTAAATGATGTTCTTAGGGTTTGAAACCCCGGATTGCACATCGTAGTGCTATATTGAGGTGAGGTACGCGCTCGATGATGAGCGTGGGATCGTTTACTACTGAGGATTGTGACTTGGTCCGTCCTGATTGATGATTTTTACTACATATTTGATTGAAACTTATTTGATATCATCATGTTTTGGGCTGATTGCCATATTTGGGCTTCGTGCCGGTTATTTGAACCCTTCGGGGGTATTTATCACTGTTTCCTCACTATTTTGATTCATTACTTGAACTCCGTCATGTTGTTTTCCACTGTTTTACAATTCAGCCACTTTTACTTAGTTTTGAGATTTAAATGACATTTTAAATGATGTAAATGGGAACGGGTGGTACGCCTACCACAAGATATGATGTAAATGGGAGCGGGTGGTATGCCTACCACAAGATATGATGTAAATGGGAGTGGGTGGCACGCCGCCACGAGATATGATATTGGGCTTGGGCCGTAAGGGGCCCCTCCCGGAGTCTGTACACCCCCAGTGAGCGCGAGTACCCATTGTGATGTGAAACATAGCCCGAGGGGCTGATGTTGTACCATGTGATATGCTCGAGGGGCGGATGTTGTACCATGTGATATGCCCGAGGGGCGGATATTGTACCATGTGATATGCCCGAGGGGACCTTACTGTGTTTTAAATGATACTGAGCCCAAGGGCCGATATTTTACTTTACATTATTTACCAAAAAGGATTTCATGTTTTCACCTGTTGAAAAGAGATTTGACTTGGATTTCTCACTGATTTTTCTATTGCGAACGATGTTTTAACTGCTTCATTATAGAATGCCCTGTGATTTGTGTGTTTTCTTGCTTTCCGCCATTATTTATGATTATTATTCACTGAGTTGGAAGTACTCACATTACTCCCTGCACCATGTGTGCAGATTCAGGCGTTGTGGGTTCCGCTCCGAGGCATTGACTACTCCTGTCAGGGCAGTGATTCAGAGACTACGAGGTAGTTGTTGGCGTCCGCAGCCCCGCATCTCTTTTACCTTGCTGTTTCCACGTTCTTCAAAAAAAAATTGTGCCAGATGTTGTAATTAGTAATCTTGTTATTGGGATTCATTAGTGGCTCATGACTTTGTGACACCCCAGTTTGGGCTGTAGTCGGGATGGTTAGCTATGTTTTCCGCGAATGATTGTTCCTGAATTATGCTTGTATTGTTTTCTTGTTAATTAGCTGCTTAAAAAAACGAGATTTGAATGAATTGGCTGGCCTTGTCTTCACGAGAGGCGCCATCACGACCGGGTTCGGGGTTAGGGTCGTGACATTTATGTTGTTTTGGCTCTTTATTGTTAAGTTTCAGCTTGCCTAGCCAGTGTGTTAGGTGCCATCACGACAAGTTGGGATTTTGGGTCGTGACACTCAGAAGCCCAAAACCAGGCGATCATCGTAACACTAGTCAAGCATCCGCAAGTCAAAACACCAGATGCCACCTAAAATGCACGCTTTTCTCATGTGATATCCAATTGTGCCAGCATTCTCTTGACTTCTGAAATCATGCATGGCATCTAGGAATTGTGACCCCATCTAGGAGAAAACCTTAATACGCAACATATTTCTTATGCCAGTAGCAGACAGCCTGCTCAAGCCGTGGTCGACACTATCGAGAACTCTCCAAGACCCATCCGCACATAACTAAGCCATCAGAACTGAATCTCCCGAACTCCACCGAGTAACGCAAACCGTCAAACCTGAGAGTACCACAAAACACTGGTAAAGCATTACCGCCCCAAAAGAACCACTTATCTTTATTGCTATGCGGACACAACACTACCGAGCTGGCCCATTTCTTCGAATCCCCCTCAACTTCTCTTCACGATAACACTTCTCCTTGTAGGTACACTATGATCCCAAACCAAAGCTCACTGCAGGAGACCCTAGCACGAACCACGTAGCTCGAAAGCCCATAAACTCTTGTATTTCCTCTGAAGCACCCAATAATGCTACAGCCGAGATATCCATTTTGAAGAGACCATCTGTGAATCCGAAGTTGTTTCTCTAACATCATTGATACTGAAATGTAGAATTAATAACTATACAAAAATATCACAAGTCTCAGCACTATCTCATGAAAATCTAAAATATTAGCCATACACAATTCCGAGGAACCCTTCAATACCTCATATACACCCTAAGCCAAAACTGATATAACATATGACCCTGCAATCTAATCGTCGATAGTGGACTCCCCCACTTGGCGCGAAACCATATGACATAACATCTAATGATCCACAATAGAAATCTTCATAGCTCATACAACACCAATCATAAGATACCTCAAACCATCTACTAAGCGCATGTCCATCCTCGTGACAGACAAACTCGCTTCCTCAAGTGCCTTGAATGATAATATGTACCTTTCACTGAGTAGAAGTCCCATACGAACCACATAGTATCGAATACCACCAACTATCCTCAAATCAACATCCATCTCATGACCCTTGTTGCACCCTATTTTGCACTAGTCAAAAAAAGAATCAACTTGTGGTTTCTCTGTTGTTGATGAAAGAGAGTCGCCACCCAATATTTAAGGGTATACATACCTATTTAATTACTAAGTCATGTTCTTTATTAATCTGCTAACCGATGAGATTATGGGAAAGGGTTCTTGTTCTTCTAAGGGAAAGGTGTTAGGCACCCCTTAAAATCTACCTAAGGTAGCTCCATAGGACTTAGACTAGATTTAGAATCAATTATTTGTACTATGCCTTAACTAGTGTTCTAAAGCTTACCATATATTAGGTAAAAATTCCTATGAGGGAAGAGTGTAGTTTTAAAGAGGATGGATTTAAAGAAAAGTCTTTGAAAGAAAATAACGTTAGTGCATATATGCTTGAAAAGAGGTGAAAGGTATATATGATATTTGTATGAAAACATGTGAAAAAGAAGAGCTAAGCTATAAAATGTTTTGTCTTTTAAGAAGCACGGAGGTTTATATTACTCTAGCAAAATGCTACGAAAGTGAGCCTAAATATACCTTGGCTTTTAAATATTTGAAGAGAACCGTTTGAAAATCTTTACTTGGGGTGGCAGCACCTTATTTTCGAAATGAATTGATTTCCCATTAGAAGGTCAAACTTGCGTTTCAAATCTGATTTTCCCTTTATGAAAGAAGAGTTGTCGTCTCTTGTTAAACCTTTGGACTTTAAAATCATTTAAGAAAGTTTAGCAAAGAATAGTGGATTAATGGTAAAAACAACTTATAATTAGCGAATGTGGGATTAGTTACTAACTAATGTTCTTTTCTAATCCTAGGTTCTTTAAGGCTTGCCTACGTCGTTCACATGATTTAAGGCATAAAGTAAGGCATCCAATCCAATAAGATAATTGTTGCATACATGTGCGAAACAACGAGAGTGCAACTAAATAACAAAGCAATGCATCTAAGTTAGAGTAGCAGTAACAGTAAAGGAGTAAAGGAGAGGACTGGACTCTGATTTTTGGGCCTCAAAGAAACAAGCCCAGCAATAGCAATAATGGGCAACGGCGGACTTCGAATTTCCAGAAACATGGCAATGCTGAACTTGGGCTTGAGTTCCTTGAGAAATCGGCAGGCCCAGGAAATTGTACATGTTCAAAGAAAAGAGAAAGTCATTAGAGAATAATACTCAATACACATTCATACATGAAGAAGAAAAACTTGCAAGCAAAAATAAAGTAGAAAGTCACCAACAACTTCTAAACATCAATAAGGTTATACTAATGTGGTGGCTGTGTATAGCAAATGATCCATATTTAAAACCTTTTTTTGTTATAAACACTAAACCCAAAGAGAATAACGAGTGTCAATGAATTAAAGGCTAAGGAGAGAGTCCCACTCAAGGTCAAGGCCCCCTTTGAATTCCCGGACACTTCAAAGCTCTCAAGGGTCTCAAGGCCCTGGGCAATGCTTGTGCCGAGGAGAGTAGCCCAACAAAGAGTCAAACTCTACTCCCAAATACCTTTAACCACTAACAGCTCATTCTTCTCTATATGTTTAATTGCCAATGAGGCACTTGCAATGTGAATCAATTACCATAATACCACACCACAAAAGTATACCGTTCTCTTAATCAAAATAGCATAAGGAATACAAAGCAGCTTTATCTAACTATATATCCAACACTAAGTGAACACATTGAACAGGTCTGCGAATCAAGGCTTCAAACATATATAGAGGCAGTGGTATTAGCATACTACTGTTAAAACCCAAAAACTTGTGATCAATCATCTTAAGGATAGAATAGTTGCATGATTTAAATCTATGAAATTCATGAGTATGGATACATTCCATTCATAACTCAAGCCTTAACTTCTAGCATGTATATTGGCTAACAGTCCTTATTGACAACCTCTGAGAGTACTAGCAGAGAGGCAAGACCACTTAAAAGGTGATAACAGAGATACTATTACCAATTATCACTTCTAAAGGATATTGACAGAATTATAGATTAACCATTACAATTAGAGCTTCAAAGATTTTAGCAAAGGTCACAGACTTATGACCTCAGTTAGAACTTCTAAGGTTGTTAATAGGTTTACCAATCCAGAATATCAACAAAGATACAAACTGTTAACTTAGTCAGGACCTCTAAAGATTATTGACATGGTCACAAGTTAATATTCTAGATTAAGGCCTCCAAAAGAGTATTAAAGAAACTTAAGCTACCAACTTTGTTTATTTCTAAAGCTGAAGACATGACTACTTCTTCCTAAGACTTTTAACTTCATATTGTCAAAGCATGATGTTAAACTCTATCAGTAACAACAAGAAGTTCATCTGAAATTCATAAGCTAGGTCTGTCTGGTTCATGCAGGCTTAGTGAAGGACCCAATGAGTGGAGGATCACCTATACAGGGAACATGAAGTCATATTATCTTTAAAATGAAAATGCCATCATCATTAAACTAATAGTGTCAACACATAGACTTCAGAAAAAGGATAAGGATGCTATTACCTTGGAAAATTGTCAAGTGGGTTAAGGGTAGGACTTCAAATATAATAGAGCTTAGTTTTAACAACTTAGGATACCAAACATTGAATAAGGCCTCATGACTTAGGTCAGACATGTCATGAACTTCAAAATGTATACAGAGATAGTACAGGAACTTAGTATGCTCAAATTATGTTCATATAGTGTGATCGAATAACTACAAGCTCATCAGAGGTTAATGACCTCTGAAGGATCAAAGAAAAGCATGCTAAAGGAGAGGATAACTTCAAATATCATAAACCAGTATCCCCATACCAAGACAACGACCTCACAGACTCACATCTATTTAAGTATAGGTATCAAATAAACTGCCACAAACACAAATGATATTTAAGGTAGAATGACAATGCTTAACAAAACATCAAGGAAGCCTGAAGACAGCTGATATCAGGATAGCTTAAGAATTATCAGACTACTCTTAAGGTTTAACGACAAAGACAGGTCACCAAATACTCATTAGGAATATCGCAGTACTATCACTCTAATACATTCAATAATTATACGCTGTTAACAAAACATATAAACAGTCAAGACATTGATGCATCGCTAACAATCATTTGATAACAGAACGAATCATACTTAACTAAACAAACAAACAAAGAGAGAAGATTGAGATTTCACTGACCTATTCTAGGGCAGCAAACTAAACAAGAGTTCAATTTAATTGTGTAGGACCCAAAGCGTTAGGTTTGAGCAGTGAAAGAACTCAAAAGCAAATAGAGAATCAGAAATTAGTAAGGAACCTAAACTTTTTAATGAAATCTTAGTGTTGCTTTCTTTTACTCTTTTTTTCGATCTGTTAGGTGACAGCATTGAAGGCTCTATTTATAGTGCATTCAATGCCTTAGGTTTCAAAGGATTCAAAATGATAATGGAAAGTGACGAAGATCAGATGATGCAAGCAAACAAGTGAAAATTAAAGAAATCAGGGAGAAAAATCATGAGAAGATTTACCTAAGTAGGGAAGGCTGACCGTTGAGGCTAAATCAGCGGACAAAGCTCGAGAACCCAAAGGTCACTACGTTTGACCTCTAGGTATAGAATCTTCATTATGAAACTGAGAAGAAGTCATGCATGCTTTGATTTAACATAACATAATAGAAATTCAAGGATTTGATATTTCATACTTAAGCTAGGGTTTTCCAGATTTGGGGGTTTGAACCCTAAAGACGGAAATGGGAAAGAGTTCATTGGGTATCGTGGGTATGAGAGACAGAAGGTATGATTCTCTGATTGATTTGAGACCTTGCACATATTTGTGCAAGGTCCTTGTGACAGGCATAGTGATGGGAGTGGAGAAAAAGAGAGGAAAGGGGAAAAGGGGCGACTGGGTCTTAGACGAAATGATTTTAGGGTTTGGAATGAATTAGGTCGTCTCTCGGGTTAAGAATGGGAGACAAAACGGGAGCCATTGGATCATTTGATCAACGACTCCGATTATTTTGAGAGTTAGGCGTTTAAAACGATTTTATAGAGAAAATTTGATGGTCGTTGGATTCTTGTGATCCAACGGCAGAGATAAAACAAGACAGGCTTTTAAAATAAATGGAAAAAGGAGATTAATCCTGGTCCGTTGATGATATGAATCAACGGCCAGGATGGGTTGTGTTTCTTTTATGAGGGAATGGGAAGGGTGACGTGGCATGCTGTGATTAGCTTAAATAAGAGTGGCATGGATTGCCAAAGTGGAAAGAGGGGGGTGGACTTGGACTGGGTCAGATGGGATTGGGCTTGGGTATTGGGCTGGTTTTGATTTAAAGAGTGGCCAATTTTTATTTAATTGTACAATTGCATTTGTAGCCATTTAGTCTTTAACCTTCTCAAAATTAATTTAATTAAACTTAATTAATTTTCAACAAAAATTTAGTAAATTACAAATATCAAATATACTATTAATTATTGTAAATAATTATTTATAAAGTACTGTTTTCTAAATTACAACACTAATGTTGAATTATTAAGATAATAATCTAATTAATCAAAATTTTACGAAGTAATTTCCTAAATTAATTATAAAAACCTCTATGGCATATTTAAAGAATTATTTTAATAATATTAAAAGAGAAGGATATTTGTAATTACATAATACTAATATTAAGTGATTAATTTCAAAACTACTACTTACTTAATTTGCAGAAATAGGTATTTATTAATAGAAAATACTTTCAAAATATTTATTGTAAATTATTAAGTACAAATAAATTATTTTTAAAAAGGAGGGTCAAAATTGACCATCAACAACCCTACCACAATCAGGATGTCTAGGCAACCAATTAAGTCCTCCCAAGCTCGCACTCACCAACCAGATACAAGAACCTGCTACATCCCACACTCGAACAACTGAAGATCTACCAACACATCCCTGTCCTCAGTCTGGACAACACGTTGAGACAATGATCGAGCATCCTTGGCCCCCTCGTAGCCCATCCACAGCATCACAAACCGTTAGTGCATAGCTGATACCGAGTGCACAATATCATACACGACTAGATGCAAATGAATATAAGATATACACTTCAAGCTGAATCAATATCGCACAATGACGAATGAAAGAAGTGAAATTTTCTAATAGTTCTGTAGCCTCTCGAAGATAATTACCGATGTCTCCGTACTGATCCGCAAGACTCTACTAAACCTGCTTATGACTCGTAGCACCTATGAACCTAGAGCTCAGATACCAACTTGTCAAGACCCCAAAATCCCATTTTAGAAATTGTGATGCACCTAGTCCCTGGGACTAGGTAAGCCTAATACGTGATGAGAATTAATGGAATATAACCAACTCACTACAAAACATTAGTTAATAACTAAAATAACATAGCTGAACCAACATCAGTCATACAATTCCAAACCGGTAGTACGAGTCATAAGCTTTTCTAAGAGTCACTAGGAATACCAAGTACATCATTGTCCCAGAATAATAGCAAATAGTGGAAATGATTGACAACAGAAGATGACTCTGGGCATGCGAACGTCAAGCAGGAATACCTTGAAGTCTCCTGCCGCGCAGACACAACTCTCCAAATCAACACGATCGGAATTACCTAGATCTGCATAAAAATGTGTAGAAGTGTAGCATTAGTACACCACAGCGGTACGCAGAAAGTATCAAGACTAACCTCGGTGGAGTAGTGACGAGGTAAGTCGAGATGTGCAAGATATTAATATAAATCTAACAATTGAAAGAACATCAATGTAAAGCTAACAATGTAGAGATTATTAGTATAAAACCTACAAAGGAATAATAGAAACACAATTGGCAACAAGAAGTAAACGAGTAGTGAAGCAGCAATATATTCAGAATACAGATAAAATGTGGATGAACTCAATTAAGGAAAGAGATGACAATTCAAAGGATCAAATTGTTTCCATCACATGACTTATAATAAGCATTACCCCGAGGCACCACACCTCGTAACCACAATAACATGAGTCACAATTCAAATTGTTACATGTATGGCACCTCGTGCCCACAATAACAATCAACTTCCATGGCAAAGTCCTCGTGCTACCATGTACATTGTATCCGTGTCAAATATCAAATAAAATATTTGAGAGATTTATTTAAATACAATAAGGCATAATAACAAATCTTGAATAAGGCAAGGCGTCAAATGAGATAATGAGTTTATTTTAAAAATTAAATCAAGTAAAATAAAATACAGTATATAAAAAATAGAGTATCAAATGAGTTTAGTTAGTAATCAATAAGGTAAAGAAAAATAACATTTTTAAACAAAGTAAAACATCAGATAAATTAACGAATTAAGTAAAGAATTTTTTTAAAGTAAAGCATGGTAACAATTTTAAGTAAAGCAAAACGTCAAATGGGTAATGAGTTTGATTTGAGCACCATTAAATTAGGCATGATAACAATCTAAATATAGTATAGTACCGAGTGAGATGACGAGTTTTATTTTAAGAGTCACATAAAGTAAAGCATGTTGACAGTTTCTTTCTTTAAAACTTTTATATTACCAATAACTCAATAGAATATGAGATGATGACTCCCCACAATAAATTCATCTTGACAATCACTTCACCAAATAACAACGGAGGCGAAATTGGCACATTAAAGTAACACAACAAATCACTTAGGATGCATGACTCGCATAAAAAGTCATTATTGTTCCAATACTAGAATAACAACGGTCAACCAAATACGATCAAAAATACAAGTGAATGATCTAAGGAAAAATAATAATTGTTCAACCGATAAACTGTTCCAATATCGAATGTACCATGAGAATCACAACCGACGATAACTTTACTGTCACAAACACTTACAACATATCAATCCATTGCGGTGTGCAACCTGATCCCACCTATATCATATCATCTGTCCTTATCTCTCCATATCATATCTTTCCATATTCCGTTGCGGCATGCAACCCGATCCCAATAATATTAAATTATTAACATAAACAACTCAACACCAACATTTACGAAATATCAACACAAAAGAAGAGAAAAAGTACAAAATATTAAAGAATCACCAATACAATGGAGAATATCCAACACCTCAAAATCCCAAACAATATGAATTAAACGAACAAACTACAACCAATTATAATGTATCACAAAATTAAACGCAATAAAGGAGCTAATAAAGAAAGTCAAAAAGCAGATAAAATAATTATATGATAGCTCACAAAAAATCAAATAGCAAGTGATGATAGTTCATAAATGTCACACCCAATTTTCTCCTATGGATCGTGATGGCGCCGAACGCTACCGCTAGGCAAGCCAATTGTGAACTAACCACATGATTATTTCTTTTATTATTTTTAAAATAACTGATTATCTTTTTAAATAGGAAGTAAAAAAAATTAATAAGATGAGAGAAAACTAATTTTAAGAGCAAATGAGATAAGTAAAATAACCCAAAAATCATCATGTGTCTACTAGCATAATTTTCAAAACCTGATGTTACAAGTGTATGAGCTACTAGTAGAATAAAAAAAAATACTACACTACTGTCTGAAGTGAAATAGACAGGAAGTAAAACAAAAGGAAGACTTCGGGTGCTGCAGAACTGGCTCGGAAGGCAGCTCACCGCTATGTCTCGAGGAAGTCAAGGATGCGCGCCAGATCCTGCACGATTAGTGCAGAAGTGTAGCATGAGTACATAAACAACATGTACCTAGTAAGTATCTAGTCTAACCTCGAGGAAGTAGTGACGAGAGGTCGACTTCGACACTTACTATGGGCTAACAATAAAATACTGAAATTATAACTAAGCATGGACTATATAAATACAGCAGAAAACTCAATAACAAGAAATAAATGAACAATTCTTTCACTAATAGTAAACCCAAATTAAATCCCATCATTTAACAAATTAATCTCTCAAGCCAATGAAACAATATCAATTATAATTGGGCTCCAAGAATTATTACGCACGAATTATGCCGAGGTCGTACGGTTCGATCCAACATACAAATATATAAATTGTGCACTGTCGAGGGTCGAATGGCACGAAACATAGATGCATCTATTCTATTACTGAGGTTTTCGGCCCGCTCCACAAGAAGAGAAAATACCTTATAAAAAACTAATTCAAAGATTATTAAGAGGCTATTATTCAAAGAAACACCAATTCTCGGTAGCGGTTAAGTAACCCGTCCAAAACTCAAGTAAATGAAATTTGACCTTTCATAATTTCTTTATCAAGTTCCAATATGTTTTAAACAATTAAATTAGCAGGTAGGGTGCACACACCATAGTATAACATGATTTGGGTCCTAGACTACCTGGACATAAGCATACTTAGTAGCTACGTACGGGCTCTCGTCACCTCGTACATACGTAGCCCCCACAAATAGAAGCACATATTAAATCAATTCACCTATGGGGTTAATTCCCTCTTACAAGGTTAGAAAAGAGACTAACCTCGTCTCAAAGCTTACTTTCCGATCCACAATTATGCTTTAAACCCTCAACTCGGTGCCAAACGATTCGAAACTAGTCAAATGTTATATAAAATAGTCAATACATGTTCAAAGGTTCATATCATAACTATTAAAGTGATTTCTCAACCTTAATTGAAGAATTCCTAAATTCACCCCCGAGCCTGGGTGCCCAAATTTCGGAAATTTTTGAAGAAAGTTGTTACGCATAACCTCATGAACTCAAATATATGATTTCACTAAATTCCATAAGCATTTTCGTGATTAAATTCCACTTCTATCAAAATCTAGGTTTTTCTCAAAAATCCAATAAATCTTATCATTTTTCATATTAAATCTACTTATGATTCGTGTATTTAGCTAAAGAATTGATAGGGATCACTTACCTCTTGATGTTGATGGAACCCCTCCCAAAAATGCTCTCAAGATCATCTAAAACCAAGCGGGAAATGAGGAAAGTGATGCTAAGTCCCGCAATAAAAGTTGTTGCACAGGTCGCAAGTGTCGCAAATGCGAAGGTCGCAATTGCGACAAAATCTTTGCAAATGCGAAGCTGAGCCCCCACTGTGAAGGTCGCAGGTGTCGCAATTGCGACAAAATCTTCGCAAATGCAAGTCCTGCCTTGGCCAGGCTTCTTCGCAATTGCAAAACCTGTCTGGAAAATGCGAGGTTCCTAAATGTAAATAAAATCTCGCATTTGCGATACTTGAGACACCAGCAAAAAAAAAAACCAAAAAACTGAAGTCTCCTCATCCATCCGAACGCGTCCGAAACTCACCCGAGCCCTTGGGGTTTCGCACGAAATGTCCACACAAGTCTAAAAATACCATACGAACTTGCTCGCACAATCAAAATACCAGAATAACATATAAAATCACGAATTGGACGCCAAAATGCATGAATCAAATTATGAAAACTCAAAACTTCTAAAAACACATTCGCACATTCGATTCCTATCAAATCACGTCCGATTAACCTCAAATTTTGCACACAAGTCCTAAACGACATTATGGACCTACTCCAACTTCCGGAATCGGAATCCGAACTCGACATCAAAAAGTTCACTCTCGGTCAAACTTCCCAAAAATCTTTAAATTTCCAACTTTAGCCAATTGACCCCGATACGACCTACGGACCTCCAAATCCATATCCGGACCGCTCCAAAGTCCAGAATCACCATACAGAGCTATTCCCAGGCTCAGAATCCGAAACAGATGTCTATAACGTAAAAATCCATTTCAACCCAAACTTATGAAATTCACCCAAAATGCCAACTTTTCAATATTGGGCGCCGAAACATTCCTGGGTCATCCAAAACCCGATCCGAACATACGCCCAAGTCCGAAATCATCATACGAACCTATTGGAACCGTCAAATCCCGATTCCGAAGTTGTTTACTCAAAACGTTGACCGAAGTCAAACCTAGACTTTTAAAGCCATCCTAAGGAACCAAGTGTTCTGATTTCAATATGAACCCTTCCAAATCCCTAACTAACCATCTCCGCAAGTCATAAAATAGTAAAAGCACATACAGAGAGTCTTATTTAAGGGAACGGGGTTCTAAAAAGTAAAATGATCGGTCGGGTCATTATAATAAATAAAGACACGGTTATAAAGAATCAATTAACAAGTAAGGCATGTAACGGATAAAGGCATGAATTCAAAAGTAATTGCAATTAAAAATTAGAGCACTAGTTATATGATACCCGCATTGCGTGTGTATCCCGTCTGAATAAGTATATATTTTTAAGAAATCACATAAATACTATGTTAACTAATTACATTTGAGTTATAAAATAAGTTTAAGAAAAAAGTGTGAGATCCTAAAAGATGATAATTATTGATTCTATTTAGCAACTCAATAAATGAAAAAACGGTGATAATAGAAGTCCTAAATCATCTTAGTCAATATTTTCAACTTAAGATTTATTCATTACTATAATTTCACAAGTTGTCGTATTTCTTTTTATTTCATCAAGAGCACATAAACTCTCGAAGATTTAAGAATTTTTTTTTTTTTTAAATCTTTTGGAGAAATATATATTCTTAAGTTCATTTTAGAAAACACATACAAGATCATCTAATTGACCAAAGAATTTTTTTTTCCCGCAGGCAAAATGTGAATTATTTTATTTCTTTAATTAATAAGAAATACTGTAAAAATTATAAAACAACTAAAAAAGATAAATAAATTTTGAGATTTTGGCCAAAGAGGCTCATGTTCAATCTAAGGTTCACAATTAAGAATACCAAAATAAAGATGTACTTGTTGAATATGTGGATGCTTAATTTAATTACTAATATAAATACGTGAATGCAAAATTTAACTACTAATATAAACGTGTGAATGCAAAACTCAACTACAATAAAAAAAAAAATGCTCAAAGAAGAACTTGAAAGTCCTTAATTTTATAGTTGCAGCTCGAATAAAGCAAAGTTTTGATGATAAAAACGTAGAATTGTAGCTTCTTTTATAGAAATTTTTGGGTATATAATTTGAAACAGGAAAGGATTTATACAAAGTAAAATTATGTATATTTTAATGATTTACTAAAAAATAAAGACTCCTAAACCAAAAACAAAATCAAATTGCACGTTTTTAACTAATATTTTTTGAAGAATCAATCTGTCAAAAGTCTATTTAACTAAAAAATTCCTATGATACTTTCCTTTGAAAGTGAACAAAATTTTCCAAAGTCAATTGAAAGAGCAAACTTTTTTAGTTTTGGTTGAATAACGAAAACTTTCCTAGTTTTAGTTGGAAGTCTCTGAAATTTTAGATCTAAAAGAAACTGAAAAATAAAAAATTTTAAGTATTAGATTAATAATTAAATGATTGTTCCTAAATAGTAGAAAATTAATTAAATGAATTTTCCTAAATATAAGAAAATAATCAAATGACTATTTTTTCCAGTGTAAACTCTATTTTAAAGGGTAAAAAAGACGAACTATATTTGCTAACGGCCTTCATGCTTTTAATATAGTATAGATATAAGAGTAAACTTGACAATAAAAGATAGAATATGTACTAACAACTTCAATTTAATGCATGAAAGAAGCCTGAGAGTCTAAACCGATCAAATACCACATATAAGCCCGCATATACACTAGTCACCTCGTGTACTTCGTCTTCCACGTAATTCAAATAGTTCAATCAACCCAAATCTTAAGGGGTAGTTTTTCCCACACAAAGTTAAGCAAGATACTTACCTCAATTAGGCCAAATCAATACTCAAAATAGCTTTTCCTTTAAAATTCACCTCCGCTCAGCTTGAATCTAGCCAATAACGACTTAATAATATCAAACAATGTAAGAGAAACCAATTCCAATTAACAAAGCTATGATCTTTAGGCAATTTCCCAAAACATAACAAAAATCAACCCCAGGCTCGCCCAGTCAAAAATCGAGTCGAAGGGTAAGTCTCGACTGCCCATAACCCCACGAGTTCATATATGTGGTTTATTTTCAATTTCGAGTCCAATTCGACTCTCAAATCTCAAATTTTTATTTTTCAAATCATATACAAAAAACCCTAAAATTTTCCTTCAAATCCTATGATTTTGATGTTAAATCTCATAAATAATCATGTAATATAATTGAAAATTTACTAAAATCATTACCTAATAGTTTGTATGAAAACTCTCCACAAAATCGCCTCCCACCGAATCTAGGGTTCAAAATATGATAAAATGAAGATAATTCCTGAAATACTTAGCTATAAACAAGCTGCAGATGTTGCATCTGCAACCTTACGAACTCACAAAGGATTGCAAAAGCGAACCTAGCCAGACTTGCTAATGTCGCATTTGCAAACTTCACAAATGCGAAGGTGTTTCCGCCCAGGGGCTCGTTGCAAATCTAGTGCCGCAAAGCAAGCCTCCAGTCTCTGCAATTGCGATACAATCCTTGCAAATGCGAGGTCCCTTCCCCAGCAACCCAGATTCGCAAAAGTGAGAATGACCTCGCAAATGCGACGGAACCCGCACCAGCACACAAAATTCTAACAAAACCAATTTGAAACTCACTTGAGCCCTCGGGGCTCCATACTTAACATTCAGACAAGTCTAAAAATATCATACGAACTTGCTCGCACTATCAAAACACCAAAATAACATCCGAAACAACTAATCAGACACCGAAATACATGAAAATCGCAATGAATTTCAAGAACTTCTAGATTGCAACCAAGCGTCCGAATCATATCAAACCAACTCTAAATGATACCACATTTTGCAGACAAGTTCCAAATAACAAAACGGACCTATTCTAAGTTCCAAAATAGAAATCCGAACCCGATAGCATAAAGTCAAACCATGGTCAAACTTAGGAAAATTCTAAACCTTTAAATTGCCAACTTTCAGCATAACAAGTCAAATCAACCTAGGGTACCTCCGAATTCAATTACGGGCATATGCCCAAGGCCAAAATCACGTACAAACCCGATGGAGCCATCAAAACTCCAATCCAAGATCAAATATGCAAAAAGTCAAACTTGGTTCACTCTTCCAACTTAAAGCTTCTAAAATAAAAATCATTCATCCAAATCAATCCCGAACCACTCGAAAATCAAAACCAACAATACGTACAAGTCATAATGCACCATGTGAAGCTATTCGTGACCTCAAACCGCCAAAATGAATGCAAATGCTCAAAATGACCGACTGGATCGTTACACATTCAAACAATTTGACTAATGCAGAAGACACAAGTATTATGGTTTGAACTCTTCAAATAAAATCTTAAAATATTTCGTAAATATATTTTAGACACGAGATGGCTCTAATACCACCGAAGGATTACATATAGATATTCGTAACACGCCTCGGAAGATAATAATAATCCTTGAAAGATCTTTTCATGTTTAAAATTTATTTACATGTGTAACGACCCGACCGGTCATTTTGAGCACTAGCACTTCGTTCAGCTATTTGGAGTCTTGATTGGCTTCGTATGATGTATTATAACTTATGTATATCATCGATTCTCGTTTTCAGGTGTTTCGGAATTAGTTTGAAAGAATGAAATCCATGTTTGAAGCTTTAAGTTGGAAGGATTGACCAAGTTTGACTTTTTAGTATTTGACCTCGGTTCGGAGTTTCGATGGTTCTGTTAGGTACGGATGGTGATTTTGGACTCGGGCGTGTGCCCGAATTTGTATTTGGATAATTCTAGCAGGTTTCGGCACTAATTGGCGAAAGATGAATATTTGAAGGTTTGGAATGTTTATAAGTTTGACCTGGAGTTGACTTTGAGGATATCGAGTTCAGATTGTGGTTCCAAGAATTGGAATAGCTTCGTTATGTCATTTGGGACTTGTGTGCAAAATTTGAGCTCATTCCGGTTGAATTGATATGTTTCGGCACGAGTTCTGGAAGTTGAAGTTCAAAGTTCATTTAAGGTTGAATTGAGGTGAGATTCGTTGTTTCGATGTTGTTATGTGTGATTTGAGGCCTTGAGTAAGTCCGTGTTATGTTATGGGACTTGTTGGTATATTTGGACGGGGTCCCAAGGGACTCGAGTGCGTTTCGAACGGGATTCGGATCATTTTGGAACTATTTGGTTAAGGCTGGTTTGGCAGGGATTCTGGTGTGACCACACCTGCTGAGCTACGGGCGCAGGTGCAGAGTTGCAAAAGTGGAAGAGTGGTCGCAAGAGCGGAAAGGGCTATGTTTGGAAGCATAGCAGATGCGATGTATTGGGTCGCATCTGCGTTATTGCAGAAGCGATGGCTAAGGCGTAGGAGCGGACGTTTGCGTCAATGCGCGATTAATATCGCACCTGTGATGTCGCACGAGCGGATGTTTTTCCGCAGGTGCGAAGAGCCATTTCTCCAGTTGATTCAGCAGAAGCGGGCTTCAAGTCGCAGAAGCGGCTAAGTGATTCGCAAAAGCGAACACGCTTAGGCAGAACTATATTTCGAAGTTTTGGTCATTTATTTCATATTTTGGGATTTTGGAGCTCGGTTTGGGCGGCTTTGGGGAGGAATTTCACCACACGAATTGGGGTAAGCATTCTTAATTCGGTTGATTATATTTCATTAATTAATCTTCATTTTCAGCGTATGATTATTGATTTTGAAAGAGAAATCGGATGAATTATCTATAATTTAATGAAATGAATTTTCGAGTTTTGAACATCGATTCAGAGTCGGAATTGAGTAAAAGTAGTATGGTTGGACTCGTAATTGCGGGCCCGAGTTAGAATTTTTGGTTGACTTCGGGATTTTGATTAGAAATTCAACATTTATTATTTGGAATTGTTCCCTTAGGTGTTATTTGATATATTTTGGTTACTTTTGGCTAGTTTCGAGCCGTTCGGAGGTTGATGCACGCGGAATGGAATTTCTAGAGTATTGGTTAGCTTGCTCGGTATTGAATTCGGCTTGTTTGAGGTAAGAATCCTATCTAAACTTAGTTGAGATACTAGTTGCCTGAATTATTTGTGATAGCTACGCGCTATGGGTGCGCATATGTGTGGAGCTTAAGCCCATGTGCGAGCACGGGGTATTTATCCATGCTCGGATAATGCTTAGGCATCATATGCCTAGAGTTGATTGTTAAGCTTTAAGCTACAATGAATTTCATATTTGTATCATTGTTGTGAACTATTTGAGCCATGTTTGAGGTTACGAAGAAGCTATATCCCTGAATAAAATTTGGTAATTGCTATTTATGTGATAAATTGCCGATTGAGCTGTGGTAGCATATGTTGCACATGCGTACACTTTAGCATGTAATAATACCAGTGCAGGAGCATGAAATCTAATATTTTATCCATCATATACATGTATTCTTGTATATTTGCTTCTGTGTGATATGATTGGGTTGGATGCCTGTGACCACACTGGGCGGATTGTGTTGAATGCCTGTGACCATGCCGGGCGGATTATATTGTTACGCCTATAACCACGCCGGGCGGGTTGTAATATTAGCACGTGAGTTGTCTGTGCGGATCCCGATCCTGATACTATAGCACGTGAGTTGTCCGTGCGGATCCAGATATCGATACTATAGCACGTGAGTTGTCCGTGCAGCGCGTGAGTTGTCCGTGCGGTTAATATTGATATGAGCTCTGGGAGAGCTGGTTAACGTTATTGGATCGGATCGCGCGCTGCAACGTGCTGATATTTGGTAATGCATTTCATCTTTACATGCAAATCCCTTGACTGATTACTTGATTTACTTGCATATCTTCCTTATATACTGGATTGTTGATTGAGCAGAACACTTTAAAACCAAGAATTGTGAGTATCAAAAATGGTTCTACCTGAGATTGTTCCTGATTTAATCATATACCTGTTCTATACTTGTTGGAAATATTGAACTGCGCAGGTGTTAGAGAGTATCATCTATAGTTCTTGCTTCTTTTATCTCGCTGAGGTTAGTTAGGATACTTATTGAGTACGTGGGGTCGATTGTACTCATACTACACTTCTGCACCTTGCGTGCAGATCTTTGTGTTGATGTTGTTGTGTATAGGGCTGACATTGAAGATGTACCTGTGTTCCAGTTATGGCTATCACTTGTCCTTGGTAGCATTAGATTCGGATTCTGTTCATTTACATTTCAAACAGATGTTGTAATTATTTCAATTCAGTTTTTTAAAAATCTAAGTCTTAGTGGCTCATGACTTATACTACCAGCCATTGGGAATTCTTTGTATAAAAGTTCAGTCATATTATTATCATTTCTCTCAGTAAATCTCATTTGAATTGGATTATTATTACTTGGATTACCTAGCGAGTCGGATTAGGTGCCATCACGACTAGTTGGATTATGGGTCGTGACAATATGTCAAAGACCGGATCTAAGACGTACCTGGTGAAGAGAGTATCGTTTCAAAAATTCTTTGATAGTACGAAGACTCTATGTGTATCTACACTGAGACCAATCTTTGTTATTAACCCTTTGATCAATGAAACTCGCGAACTAATTGAATGAAAATATTATATTACAATTTTTCTCAAAAATATCAACTCAAAGGTAGAAGAACAAGAAACAATTTTCTTGTAATAATATTTTCTCTCTTGATTTTCTATTGCACTCTTACTTTCACAAAGTAGATTTTCTTCTCAAGACTTGCTGCTGCCAATTTTCTCCATCACCCTTATAGTATCACCTATAAACTTTTTTCCTATTTGGCGGAGGCAGTGATTTTCTTAGAGTAAAAAGTTTATACCAAAAATATAACTTATGAAAAAAAGTTTCTTTGGAAAACCAACGTGGTGCGTCTGGTTCTTTTTGGACGTTCCAATTCAAATCCGAATTGAATTGGATTATGAGACTTAATAAATTCACAATTTCCTACCGGAGAAGTACAAATCCCATTCTTAATGGGAATTACGTGAAGTTGCAGAACCAGTCCTTTTATGGACTTCATAAAACTTTTTCTAATGGAAAACTAAATCCCATTCCAAATGGGTGTCATGGAAGTCACACATCCTTTATGAACAATGCACATGAATCCAATTGCAATTGGATTTTACTCTAGTCCTCATTAATATTATATATAACATCTCTTATATAAAATAAGTATTAATTATATATATCACATATATATTTTAACCAAGAAATATAATTTAATTTTTTATTTCAAATAAAAAAGTTTAATTTGTTCACAATATTAATTATATTCTCTGTGCTAGCAAAGAATATAATAATATTTTATTTGGATTAATAACCAAATTTATTTGGCTAATTATATCCTTTAATTTAATTATCAAATAATATAATTAATCCTTTAGCAAAGATCAAAATACTCATTAGTGTGCGACCCCATAGGTTCAATATTAAGCCGGTAGTAAAATGATCACATCAATATAAGAATCAAGGGTAGCGTCTAGCAACACTCCTTAACGACAGGATAGAATGAAGTATATAAGAATCAAGGGTAGCGTCTAGCAACACTCCTTAACGACAGGATAGAATGAAGTGTACAATTTACTCTCAAGAATCAGTAGAAGAAGTAGTAATTCCTTCTGTTCTTATAACTATTGATCACTCTAGAATACTGTTCAGCTGTCAAATTCTAATAGGCGACTAACTATATGTTCATATCAAATATAATCGATCATTGAATGACCAAAAAAACTCTTTTCTTCCTTCATTCAATTTCCTGGCCAAGGTCTTAATTTGGTCGTTTATAATTCATGACAACATAGAGCTTAAACTCATCGCCAAGAGTTGACAGATTCGATCTTGATCAATCACTAATTATATAAGTATTTAATTATAACGACCCGACCAGTCGTTTTGTATAAATTGCATCCCGTTACCCCTTTTTATGCTTCACACATGTGTGTTTATGATTTTATGACTTACGGGGTTGGTTAGTTTCGCTTCGGGAAGCTTTCGGGTTGATTTGGATCTTTTGAGTCTTGACTTAGAAGCTTAAATTAGAAATGTTGACCAAATTTTGACTTTTGTGAAAACGACCCTGGAAAGGTGTTTTGATGGCTCCAATAGCTTCGAATCGTGATTTCGGACTCGGGGGTATGCCCGAAATTAATTTTGAAAGTCCGTAGATTGATTTGTGTTATTTTGCTAAAATTTGGCAATTTGAAGTTGAAAAGTTTGACTGTAGGTTAAATTTTAGCTATCGAGTTTGGAATTTGATTTTGGGACATAGAATAGGTCTGTTATGCTATTTAGAATTTGTCTGCAAAATTTGGTATCATTTGGAGTTGAATTGATAGGATTCGGACGTCTTGTTGTAATTCTAGAAATTCTTGAACCTTACTTTGAAATTCATGTGTTTTAGTGTTTGATTAGTAGTTGTAGAAGTTATTTTTATTTTTCGATCGCGCCAGTCTTATCATGTTTTTAGGCTTGTGTGGATGTTTGGTTTGGAGCCCCGAGGGCTCAGTTGAGTTTCGGACATGTTTCAAAAAGTTTCGAATTGAAAAATGCAGAATCTGGCATCTGGTGCCTCTAGTGTCGCAATTGCAAACACCAGAGTCGCATTTGTGACGTTAGCAGGGAAACCACAGGTATTGCAATTGCGATGCCTGGGTCACATTTGCGAAGAAGTCTTGGGCTGGCTAGGTTCAAATTTGCGATGGTCTTTGTCGTTTTTGTGAGGGGAACAAGGTTCGCAATTATGAACCCATCTTCGCATTTGCGAGAAGTTCCCCGACTCTGTCAATGCCGCAATTGCGAGACTTTCTTTGCAATTGCGACGATTCGCAATTGCAAATCCATATCGCAACTGCGATAACTGCAGCTAAACATAAAGGCTGGAAGTCGGGATTTCATCTCATATTCTCTCATTTTGGAACCCTAGGCTTGAGAGTCGATTTGTACTCGGATTTTGAAACTAATCACATATATGAACTCATGGGGTCATGGATAGTCGGAATCTACCATTGGACCCGGGTTTTGAATGGGCGAGCCCGAAGTTGACTTTTATTGACTTTTTGGAAAAGTGTAAAGATCATAGCTTTATCTATTGTAATTGATTTTCCTTACATTGTTTGATAATATTAAGTCGATTTTGGTTAGATTTTAGCCATGTGTTAGGGGAAAAGCTATTTTCGAGGGTTGAATTGGCGTAGTTGAGGTAAGTATCTTGCCTAACTTTGTATGGGGAACTACTCCTTAGGATTGGTATTGATTGGTTCAATTGTGCTATGTGAAAGTCGTGTACGCAAGGTGACGAGCGGGTACAGGGGTTGTACATGGTATTTGACTGGTTTAGTCTACTTAGACTCTTTTCATGCTTTAATTGAAACGTCATATCATGTTCTAAATTCTCATAGTCAATCTATTCTTACTTGTGTTAGTCTATCCTTACATGCCTTAAATGACTTGCTTAACACTTGTTCTACATCCTCCTTGGTAGATTGCTCTCATGCTTTAGTTGAACTTGTTTCCCCTTTTATTGTTACATGTTATCTCTTTCATTGTCGATTATTATTACTCGAAGTCATTGTACATGTTATCTATTTCATTATTGATTATCATTATTTGAAGTCATTGTTACAAGGCATCTCTTTCATTGCTATTATTCTCATTTGAAGTCATGTTATCTCTTCCATTGTGAGTTATTTGTATTTAGTTTGTGATTACTCATTATCTTTCTCATTGTTAGGTTTTTGGTGTTGAAGTTGTGAAAGTCGTATCACTTTGAGGCGAAGTTGATAATTGTTGAGACATATTTCTTGTTGAGAATTTTACATTCATTTTTATTATTGATATTCTTGTACATGTCGTGGAGCCATGGGCTATTGTTGTGAAAATATTGATATTTTGTATTGTTGGCAAGTTGTGATATATTGGCACTTATGGTTCGAGTTGCTATTGTGATGTGATATTGACGCGCATGCAGCGGTATAAGGCTAGGGGTTAATGTGCATGCGGCGACATAAGACGGGACGTATGTGCGTGTTGCTTGTAGGGGAACTACGTGAAGCCATGAGTGTCATAAGGTGGGCTAAAGTGCGTATAGCTATTTCGAAAAAACTATTTTAAAAACCTATTTAAATGTAAGGCTCACGCAGCGGTATAAGGAAAGACTGTGATTGAAATTGAGAAATGTGAATACAAGGTGGTACCTCAGTTATAGTTCTTTATTTATACGAGGCAGTACCTCGGTTGTGATTCTTATTATACACGAGGCGATACCTTGTTGTGATTTTTGTTGTTTATCTCATGTTGCAAAGAGTTTTGGTGGGAATATTTCTTGTTTTTTTGTTCTTCCTTTTTCTATCAGTTGTTGTCCACATATGATCATCGTGGTTCCCTTTAGTTGCTTCCTTTATGTCATTTCCATGCTTAAAATTCGGTATTAGTTCATGCTATTAACATGTTTCGTATCAGTGTTCTTAAGTTTTCATACTGTTTATCTATATCCCAGTAGGTGTCTTGACCTGACGTCATCAATATACTGAGGTTAGGCTTGATACTCACTGGGTACCGTTGTGGTGTACTCATTCTACACTTCTACACATATTTTTGTGCAGATTCAGGTACGTCTGCTCCTGCCGGATGTTAGTCATCGACTGTTAGCTGCTTTCGAAAACATCAAGATATGCCTGTTCGGCATCCGCAAGCCTCGGAATCACCTTCCTTTATTTTACTAATATTGTATCTTTCATTCAGACGGTGATGTAGTAGAGCTTATGATTCAGTTCCACCGGTTTTGGGGAAAGTGTTTGCTGAATTCTATTTCGAAAGAATTGTTGAGTTTATTAGACTAGTTTTAGTTTTTTTGTTAGCTATTTCGGTCAAGATATTATTAAATTTTAGGCTTACCTAGTCGTAGAGACTAGGTGCCATCCTGACATCCTACGGAGAGAAATTAGGGTCGTGAGAAGTTGGTATCAGAGCTCTAGGTTCATAGGTGTTACGAGTCATAAGCAGGTTTAGTGGAGTCTTGCGGATCGATATGAAGACATCTGTACTTATCTTTGAGAGGCTATGAAACTGTTAGGAAAATTTCACTTCTTTGATTCCTTATCGTGCGGATTGGTTGACTTCGAAAAATGAATCTTCGACTTTCTATTTTCTCACAGATGGTGAGGACACGCATTGCTGGATCCGACGATTAGACACCCGACCCCCTGCTAGAGCCGCGAGAGGCCGTGGCTGGGGCAGAGGCCGGGGAGGGGCACGTGATCCAGAGCACCTGCCCGAGCTGCGATAGAGGAGCCACCAGTAGCTCCAGTTGGGGGACCGGCACTTGAGGCACGTGCTGCCACCCCAGCACTATAGGAGACCCTCACACAGTTCTTGAGCATGTTTAGTACCTTAGCTCAGGCGAGGTTGATTCCAATTGCACCAGCCACATCTCAGGCTGGGGGAGAAGCTCAGACTCCCGCGGCCTATACCCCAAAGCAGCAGGTCAAGGTTGATCAGGTCCCAAATGTTATAACAGTACAGCCTATTGTTCCGGTTCAGCCCGCGGTTAGGGAAGCAGCATCTGAGGAGGAGCAACTTAGACTTGAGAGGTTCAAGAAGTATGACCCTCCTACTTTTAGTGGTTTAGCTTCAGAGGATGCACATGATTTTCTAGAGGAGAGCCATTGTATTCTCCGCACCATGGGTATTGTGTAGACGAGTAGGGTTGCATTCACTATTTTCCAACTATAAGGAGCAGCATATCAGTGGAGGCTGGTGTCGAGGAGAGTAGCCCAGCTGATAAAGCTTCACTTACATGGACCCGGTTTTTAGAGTTGTTCTTGAGAGAGTTTGTTCCTTAGACCCTTAGGGATACATGGCGCACGGAGTTTGAGTAGCTGTGCCAGGTTACTATGACAGTGTCAGAGTATGCTGTCCGATTTAGTGACTTGTCCATACATGCACCTGCCTTGGTTTCTATAGTCAGAGAGCGAGTCTGCCGATTCATTTAGGGGTTCAAATATGTTATTAGTTTTAGCATGGCTCGAGATTTGGAGACAGATACCCCATATCAGCAGGTGGTAGAGATTGCGCGGAGGTTGGAGGGTATGCGGGGCTGTGAGAGAGAGGACAGGGAGGCCAAAAGGCCTCGAGGTACTGGAGGATTTAGTGGTGGTCACGCTGCAGCTACAGCCTATCATGGCAGCGGCTATGTGAGACACGTCTAGTTCACTCAGCACTTCCAGCTTCTAGTGGCGCTCTGATTATTCCGAGATCTTAGGTTGGACACTTTGCTCAGCCACTTTATAGTGCACCTCCTGCACGGGATGCCTTCAGCAGTCAGTCCAGCGGACCACGCCTGAGCCAGTCCCAGCAGCCACGCCTACCGAGAGTTTGCTTTGAATGTGGTGATACTCGTCATATAGTTAGAGATGTCCCAAACTTAGGAGGGGTGCACCTCCATAGACCACTCAGGTTCCACGGATTTAGTCAGGTCCATAGACTTCTCAGGCCATGGTTGCTTCCCCAGTTACCGCTCCACCCACAAAGCCAGTTAGGGGTGGGGGACGGGCGGGTAGAGGTCTCCCTAGAGGGGGAGGCCAAGCCAGATTCTATGCTTTTCTGAGTAGGACAGAGGCAGTTGCTACAGACGCAGTCATTACAGGTATGGTTCCAGTTTTCCATAGAGATGCATCAGTCTTATTTGATCCAAGATCCACTTATTCATATGTGTCATCTTACTTTACTCTATATTTGGATATATCTCGTGATTCTGAGTTCTCCTATTTATGTGTACACGCCTGTGGGAGATTCTATTGTTGTGGACCATGTGAATCAGTCGTGTTTAGTTGTTATTGGTGGTTTTGAGACTAGAGTTGATCTATTGTTACTTAATATGGTAGACTTTAATGTTATCTTGGGCATGGACTGGTTGTTGCGCTATCATGTTATTCTGTATTGACACGGCGGATGGTTGAGAAGGGGTGTGATGCCTATCTAGCCTTTGTGAGAGATGTCAATACTGATGCTCCTACCGTCGAGTCAGTTCCGGTAGTGAGAGACTTCCTAGATGTATTTCCAGCGGATCTTCCGGGCATGCCGCCTGATAGGGATATTGATTTTGGTATTGGCTAATTGTTGGGCACTCAACCCATTTTTGTTCCACCATATCATATGGCCCCAGTGGAGTTGAAGGGGCTAAAGGAGCAGTTGCGAGAGTTGCTTGATAAGGGTTTCATTCGGCCTAGTGTGTGTCACCTTGAAGTGCTCCGCCCTTGTTTGTGAAGAAGAATGATGGTTCTATGCGCATGTGTATTGATTATTGACAGTTGAACAAGGTTACAGTGAAGAACAGGTATCCATTGCCATGCATTGAGGGCTTATTTGATCAGCTATAGGGTGCCGGAGTGTTCTCAAAGGTCAATTTGCGGTCAGGTTAGCATCAGCTAAATATTGGGATCCGGATATTTTGAAGACTGCCTTTAGCACTCGGTATGGTCACTACGAGTTCCTTGTGATGTCATTTGGGCTGAACAACGCCCCGACAGCATTTATGCACTTGATGAATAACATATTCCAGCCTTATCAGATTCATTCGTCATTGTGTTTATTGACGACATCTTGGTGTACTCTCGCAACTAGGAGGATCATGAGCAACACTTGAGGATCGTGCTCTAAACCTTGAAAGAGAAGCAGCTGAATGCAAAATTCTCAAAGTGTGAATTCTAGCATGATTCGGTGGCATTTTTGGGTCATGTATCATCGAGTGAGGGGATCAAGGTAGATGTGAAGAAGATTGAAGTAGTGCAGAGTTTTCCTAGACCGTCTTCAGCTATGGATATTTAGAGTTTCCTTGGTTTGGCTGGGTATTATCGCTGTTTCGTAGAGGGTTTCTCATATATTGCTGCACCTATAACCAGATTGACCCAGGAGGGTGCTCCTTTCAAATGGTCCGAGGAATGTGAGGCGAGCTTTCAAAATCTCAAGATTGCTTTGACTACAGCCCTAGTGTTGGTGTTGCGTACGGGTTCGGGGTCTTTAGTGTGTATTGTGATGCGTCACGTGTTAGCCTTGGCACGGTGTTGATGCAAGACGATAGGGTGATTGCCTATGCGTCTCGACAACTGAAGGTCCATGAGAAGAATTATTCGGTCCATGACCTGGAATTGGCAGCTATTGTTCATGCCTTAAAGATTTGGTGGCACTATTTGTCCGGTGTCCATTGTGAGGTCTTTACCGACCACTGGAGTCTACAACGTTGGTTCAAATAGAAAGATCTTAACTTGCGGAAGCGGGGGTGGTTAGAGTTGCTTAAGGACTATGATATCACCATTCTATATCATCCCGAGAAGGCTAATGTAGTGGCCGATGCCTTGAGTCAAAAGGGGGAGAGTTTGGGCAGTTTCGCATATCTACCGGCAGCAGAGAGGCCACTAGCCCTAGATGTTCAGGTCTTAGCCAACCATTTTGTTTGATTGGATGTTTCAGTACCTAGTCGAGTTCTTGCTTGCGTGGTTTCTCGGTCTTCCCTATATGATCGTATCAGAGGGTGTCAGTATGACGACCCCATTTGCTTGTCCTTAAGGACACGGTTTAGCACGAAAATGCCAAGGAGGTTTCTATCGGAGATGACGGTGTGTTGCAGATGTAGGGCCGATTATGTGTGCTTAATGTGGATGGGTTACATGAGTTGATTCTTGAGGAAGCCCACAGTTTGCAGTATTTCATTCATCCAGGTGCTGGGAAGATGTATCTGGATTTAAGGCAGGACTATTGGTGGAGGAGGATGAAGAAAGATATGGTAGAGTATGTGACTCGGTTCTTAAACTGTCAGCAGGTGCAGTACGAGCATTAGAGTCTTTGCTTCAGAGACTTAAGATTCCCGCGTGGAAATGGGAGCGTGTTACCATGGACTTCGTTGTTGGACTCCCACGGACTTAGAAGAAATTTGATGTGGTATGGGTGAGTATGGACAGGTTGACCAAGTTGGCTCATTTTATTCCGGTAGTGACTACCTATTCTTCAGAGCAGCTGGCTCAGATCTATATCCGCGAGATTGTCCAACTTCATGGCATACCGGTATCCATCATCTCTAACCGGGGTACGCAGTTCACATTGCTTTTTTGGAGAGCAGTACAGTGGGTGCTAGGCACACGGGTTGATTTGAGTACAATATTTCACCCCCATACGGACAGGCAGTCCAAGCGCACCATTCAGATATTGGAGGATATGCTCCGTGCATGTGTTATGGATTTCAGCAGTTCTTGGGATCAGTTCTTGCCGCTTCGGAGTTTGCCTATAACAACAGCTACCATCAAGTATCCATATGGCTCCTTATGAGGCCCTATATGGGAGACAGTGTCGTTCTCCAGTGGGTTGGTTTGACCTGGGAGAGGCTAAGTTATTAGGCACAGATTTGGTTTGAGATACCTTGGAGAAGGTCAAGATGATCTAGGATCGGCTTCGTAGAGCCCAATCTAGACAGAAGAGTTATGCGGCTCGGAACACTCGCGATGTTGCATTCATGGTTGGAGAGCGATTCTTGCTCTAGGTTTCACCCATGAAGGGTGTGATGAGGTTCGGGAAGAAGGGCAAGATGAGCTCTAGGTATATTTTGGACCTTTTGAGATCCTTAAGAGGATTGGTGAGGTGGCCTACAAGCTTGCATTGCCACCTAATTTATCTATGGTTCATCCGGTGTTCCATGTTTCTATGCTACGGAAGTATTATGGTGATCACAGTTCGATTGGACGAGGATTTGACCTATATTGAGGAGTTAGTGACTATCTTGGACAGACAGGTTCGGAAGTTGAGATCAAAGAGCTTTGCTTCAGTGAAGGTTCAATGGAGGGGTCATTCGGTCGAGGAGGCGACCTGGGAGACCGAGCATGACATGCGGAGTCGTTATTCTCATCTATTCATCACTTCAGGTATGTCCTTATGCACGTTCGAGGACGAATATTTGTTTGGGGGGGGG
>MCJB01024715.1:123843-166343 GCA_002018475.1 Nicotiana obtusifolia
TGAAGTATTATAAAATCGTAAACACATATGTGTGAAGCATAAAAAGGGGTAACGACCCGACCAATCGTTTTGTGTAATTGTGCCCCGTTACCCCTTTTTATGCTTCACACATATGTGTTTACGATTTTATGACTTGTGGGGTTGGTTAGTTTTATTTCGGGAAGCTTTCGGGTTGATTCGGATCCTTTGAGTCTTTACTTAGAAACTTAAATTAGAAATGTTGACCAAACTTTGACTTTTGTGGAAACGACCACAGAAAGGTCTTTTGATGGCTTTGATAGCTTCGTATTGTGATTTCAAACATGGGCATATGCCCGGAATTGATTTTGAAAGTCCGTAGGTTGATTTGTGTTGTTTTACTGAAATTTGGCAATCTGAAGTTGAAAAGTTTGACCGTAGGTTGACTTTTAGATATCGAGTTCAGAATTTGATTTTGGGACTTGGAATATGTCCGTTATGCTATTTAGAACTTTTATCTGCAAAATTTGGTATCATTTGGAGTTGAATTAATAGGATTCAGACGTCTTGTTGTAATTTCTAGAGATTTTTGAACCTTACTTTGAAATTGATGCATTTTTGTGTTTGATTCATATTTTTTGATGTTATTTTTGTGTTTTGATCGCGCGAGCGAGCTTGTATGATGTTTTTAGATTTGTGTGGATGTTTGGTTTGGACCCCCGAGGGCTCGGATGAATTTCAGACAAGTTTCGAAAAGTTTTGAACTGAAAAATACAGAATCCGGTGTCTGTATCTCTAGTGTTGAAATTGCAAACACCAGGGTCGCAATTGCGACCTTAGCAAGGAAACCAATTGCGATGCCTGGGTCGCATTTGCGGAGAAGTCTTGGGCTAGCTAGGTTTGCATTTGCGATGGTCTTTGTTGTATTTGCGAGGGAAACTTGGTTCGCAATTGCGAACCCATCTTCGCATTTGCGAGAAGTTCCCCAACTCTGTCAGTGCTGCAATCGCGAGACTTTCTTCGCAATTCCAAGGGTTAACAATTGCGAACCCATATCACAATTGCGATAACTGCAGCTGAACATAAGGGCTAGAAATCGAGATTTCATCTCATATTCTCTTATTTTGGAACCCCAGACTCACTAGGAGGCGATTTGAAGAGGAGATTTTCATCTACAACTTTGGATAAGTGATTCTAATCTATTTTCAATTATATTCCACAATATATATTAGATTTTAACATCAAAATCATGTGAATCAAAGTGAAAATTTGTGAAACTTTGTCAAGTTTTTGAAAAATAAGAATTTGAGTTTTGAGAGTCGATTTGGACTCGGATTTTGAACTAATCACATATATGAACTCGTGGGGTCATGGATAGTCGGAATCTATCATTGGACTCGGGTTTTGACTGGGCGGGCCCGGAGTTGACTTTTGTTGACTTTTTGAAAAAAGTGTAAAGATTATAGTTTTATCTATTGTAATTGATTTTTCTTGCATTGTTTGATAATATTAAGTTAATTTTAGTTAGATTTTAGCCATGTGGAAGCGAATTTTAGGGAAAAAACTATTTTCGAGGGTTGAATTGGCGTAGTTTAGGTAAGTATCTTACCTAACTTTGTATGGGGAACTATCCCTTAGAATTGGTATTGATCGATTCATTTGTGCTATGTGAAAGCCGTGTACGCAAGGTGACAAGTGGGTACACGGGTTGTACATAGTATTTGACTGGTTTAGTCTACTTAGGCCTCATTTGTTTTTATTAAGATTAAGACATCTGAATCTGAATACACATCTGAATATGAAGATGTGTATTAAGATCAAGACATCTGAATCTGCATACACAACTGAATAATTAATATGATGTCTCTAGATCTGAAGGCTGAATGATTAAGACTGTTTGTTTTCAGTATCTGAATATGTACAATTTATCTATATTTAAATTTATATACGTGTGTGTGAGTGTGTGTATAATTCAAACAATAGTAATTAAACATTATGTCAAAATTCTAGTGTTCAAACATTAAAAACATAGTTCTAATAACAAAAAATGAAACTATCAATTATTTCATCTTCTTTGCATTAGCTGAAGTGCAAGTTCTTCACGCATATTGTTCATAAACTGCGAATCTTCAGCTGTTCAGCTACGTCCATTTGTTTCATCTAATACTTGTTCATGTTCTCCTTCTTCCTCAAATATTACTTGAGGTAAATCATATTGATTAAACAAGTCATCATTTAGACGCTCTTTTCTGATAAAATTATGGACTGCATAACATGCAATAACAACATCTCTCTGGAGATCAATAGGATATGGAGCCATCTTGTCCAATATTGGGAATCTTGCTTTTAAAACTCCATAAGCACGGTCAATAACATTTCTGAGTTGTGCATGAGTATGGTTAAACTTTTCCTCCTTATTTATGGCCTGTCTATGATGATAATCTCCTAACCAATATCGAATATTACGATATGGTCTAGAAATCCTCGAGTATTAGGATACGCCGCCTCACATAAATAGTACTTATCTGTCATCAAAAGAAAAGATTAAATGAAAATAATAAACATATAATTTATTATTTCAGAATAGTTTAATAAGTTGTATCACTTACTAGAAGGAGGAAATGGAAAGCCATTATTTGGATTAGATGCAATCTCTGATAGAACACGTGCATGATGTGCTACCCCTTCCCATCCAGCATAAACTTAAATGAAGACCATGTTAAAATCACATATAGCTAAAAGATTCTGATAACATTTACTCTTTCCTCTTCCTCTGTAAACAATTTGTTGATTAGCTGGAATAACTGCATGTACTAATGTCCCGTCGAGTGCACTTATGTCACGCCCCGCCCGGCGAGCCCGCGACACGGGCATCAGACCCTGCTTGCAGAGTGCCGGCGAACCCTTCACCTGACTTCCCTTATTACTTATAAGGTGTGTCGTGCTCACATGGATGGCAAGTGATAATATAACAACAGTAATAATAATAACAATAACCATCCGTGATACCGTACTATATCATAGGCATACGTTTATACACAACGTGGCCAACTAGGCTACAATACAAAACCATACAACATGGTACATACGTTTGCCGACAAGGCAATTCAACTCCACATAGCCCAACACTTGTCTATACATATTCTAACACTTGTCTATTGAGCCTCTATAGAAACGTGCAAAATACAACCTACGTCGGAACAGGGCCCCGACATGCCCACAATGCCTACACAAAATGCATACCAATGCTATGGCAAGTCCGGAGGATGAACCTTGCAAATATCTGCAGACTGAATAGCCTACTGTGGTGGATGAGCTCCCTCTGTCAGTCTATCAGGACCTGCAGCACGACATGTAGCGTCCACATAGAATGGACGTCAGTACGGATAATGTACTGAGTATGTAAGACAGAAAACATAATGTAAGAGCAATGGTATAAGCATTAGGATAAGAAATACATGACCTGTACCATCTGTATGCCTCTAAGGGCTGCTAACCATAGCATATTGGTGAGACTTATGCATTTTCGTGTAACCTTTCTAACATTATCATATTCATACTCGTGTACATTATCATTTTCCACATCTTATACATATGCCTCCGTGGGCCTGCCGATTTCATATACATTTACTATTACCGAAATCGATTACATGAACTTTACCACGTGCAATCACATACAATCTCCTAGTTGCTACTTTAAACAATTTCATACTCCCCTGTGGGATCGTAATCAAATGCACATGCCTCTGTGGGCTCATACCCGGTCTTTACTAGGGCCGGTCACAACATACCCGGCCTTCGCTAGGCGCGGTCATACGAATTCAATTATACACACATATACATATATAGACATGCCTCTGTGGGCCTTATCGTTATCTTCCCAACTGATCAGTGGTGACTGCCCATCCGAATCTAGTTCGGCCTGGTGTTTATATAATTGCACAATGGGTGCCTGCCCGGCCGACGTATAGAACGGCTCGGTGTATAACTGTCCGTCCGACTTTAGCTCGGCCCGGTGTATAACTGCCCGTCCGACTTTAGCTCGGCCCCGTGTAGTACCCATATACTTCTATATATAGTCGCACACTAGGTGCCTGCCCGGCCGACTTACCGAACGATCCGGTGTATAAAACAACTATTGCATGCTGGACTTATTTAATCATTTCTTCATTAGTATCAATGCTCGTATCATCTATGGATTACCTTTTACATGCACGTTACCACCCAAATCACATATGCCTCCAAGGGCTCATCATCACTATCTCATAGCATGCCTTTCCCGGCCGTACCCGGCTCGGTCACAAGAAATTCAATCGTACATACACATACATATACACGTAATACATTGCAAGCTTACTTATGACTTGTGTTCTTGACTTGTTACATTTATTATCCCTTCTTTCTCACGTAAATAAGAATACCCCTTTTTAACGATATAGTTATAGGACTCAAAGACTTCCATCGACATTATTACCACGAAGCAAGAATAATCATTCCATAGAGGGAAACACAACATAGCAATACTAACTTCTAAGAATAGAATGTTCTTTGGGGCTCATTCGAGGCATTGTATTCAATAGGAATCGTGCAAAAGAAAGAACGGTATAGTCTTACATACCTGGTGCTTATTGCATCGGCTCTCAGGCTATGCAATTTGCCACAATTCTTTAATCTACAATTAAAGAATAGCTTAATGGTTACTTACAACGCTTGATAGCTATTATTAACCGAAATCCCCTAAATTCACATGGTGCTCCTCTACACCCTTCATCCCCTAAACCCCATAAAAATGCATTTACAGCACATGCAACCTATTTACAACTCACAATATTCATGATCAATTTGGTTTGACCCCACCTATTTTGATTTCATGGCTTTTTGTCATACTATCATAAGTTCTTACGGACATGCAACCACCTATCATGGATATTTAGGGGAAAACCACATGAAAGGGAGTAGTAACTTACCTTGCATGTGAATTATTCAACCTTCTTCTTCTATTCCTCAATTTCTAGGCTCTTGACTTGAATGTGGGTTTGTAAGAAAAGGAAATTCAGCTAGGGTTTCCCTTAGTTCTTCAATTCCTTGCTTACCTTCTTCAATTTAGTGTTTGTAAGAGAGAAATTTGGTTGCCTTGTCGTGTGATCTTGAGAGAAGTCTTTGGGGGTTTTCTGCTATGTTTTAGACTTAGAAAAATGAAGAAGGGACGGGTCTTGGGTCCCTTTTATAGGCCTAGGTGTAAGTGACACACGGACCTGAAAACTGTCAGAAATGCGATCGCATACCCGCCGCAGACAGGGTATGCGGTCCGCATTTTGGTCGCAGATCTCACCTTAAAAATCTGTTGCACTATGCGACGCAGAAGGGGCCAAAATGCGGTTCGCATTTCCAAAATGCGATCGTATTTCTGGTCGCATTTTGGACATTGGTTTAGTCCAGTTTTCTGCCTCATTCTGCGATGGGTGTGTCGATTCTGCGGTACGCATTTCAGTTCTGCGGTTCGCATATGCGTCGCATATTTGGCATGGTTTCAGCCCAGGTTCTCTGTTCCATTCTGCGATGGAGCATGTCAGTTCTGCGGTCCGCATTTATGTTATGCGGTCCGCATATCTGGCTTTTCGACACTTTTGTCCTTTTTCTTAGCTTTAAACCATTTTTCGGGTTCTTGAGTACTTATATGTGAGCTATTTCTCAGTGTATTTTAATGTACGAATTTACGGGGTGTAATAACTTATTGCTCCCTACAAATAAAAATAATAATTTTATATTAATAATTATGAATTTTTTTCTTATGAAGTTATATAATAACTTTATAGCACATAATACCTGAAAAACTTTTCGTAACTTTTTATGAGCACCATGAATATGTGAATTTGAATCAAATGCCGTAGATGATATCATCTCTTTTGCAAATAACATCATTGCTTCAAGAACCTCGTGAAAATATTTGTGAACCGTTTGCGAAGAATGTCGAAATCTTCTCTTTATAACCACAAAACGCTCATTATGACCTATAATGGTCAGAAATATTGCTATCTTTACTTCGATAGAAATATTTTTTGCTATCTATGAGCCATCCTTTATGTCTAAAATGCTAACATAGCCGAACATATGCATCACGGGACATGCTTATCAGTTCTAAACATTGTCGACTAGAGTCGGACAATAATTCTTGTGTGTACTTTTCACCAGATAAAGATGATGTTAAATCTTTATTTTTTTGGATATTCTTGAGTCTAAAATGATTTTTACACCAATACAAGCTCATTAACGCTAATACTTGATCCTCAATGCCCATGTCTAAACTGTTGTAACAAAGAGAATGTATAATACACAATAGTAAGCATAACATAGTATGTATTTGAAAAATATAAAAAGTTACATAATCACAATAAATTAATTAGTAAAACAATACCATACACATCAAACATACTTCAAACAAGACATTTAAAAAAGTTATATCACAGATCAAAAATGTTCCACGAGCATAACATCATATTAAAAAATTAAATAAGCATAATAGATAATAGTTGGAAAAAAACAAAGAAGGTTCCATATTATTAACGTCTAATTACTAATCTAGCTAATTAGCAAAATCAAAGAAGCCCCATTTTTTTGCCCATGGTCTTAATCCAATTCTCTAATTTGTCGACCTCTGTAATGTTAATCCATGCTTTCCTGTAGCTGTCACCTTCACAAAGTATACTAACAGTTGCACTATATAATGGTTCTTCCCATCCAAGTTCTTCTAATTTTATCATACACTCTTCAACGTCAAGCCCGCTATTTTTTTAAACCAATAACTATAATGCAATACTCATCTTCTCTTCAATGTCCAGTTGAGGCGGTGCAGATTTTTTTTTCTTTCCCAAAGGTTTCTTTTCAATTGGAACTGAAGACTGAGATGGATAATCAGTAGGAGCTCTATCATTCTTATTACCAACTAGATCTCCGACGCTATCAAGTGTATCTACATCTATAGTAGTAGATACAGAAGAGACACCAGGGAGGGGATATGTACAGCTAGGACTCCAACCACGAATTCCTGTTGCTGCAGAACCCTCAAAAAGTTTTGTACAAAGATTTGGGAAGGGTAGAGGCGAAGTCTTCAATGCCTTTGCTTTTGGATGAGCCTATAATAAAGAGAATTTTAATATGCACGTCAAACCTTTTTCTTTATAGAAAAAAAGAAAAGAAAAGTTAAATTACTAGATAATGAACGAACCTTTATGTACTCATCCCACTCACTATTAGACATTAGAATGATATTGGTGGCTGAGTCATAAATATTGCCAGTCTTTTAGTAATTGGCAACCAAGCTTGATACTTTTCTTTTAGATAATCATAATGACTCTTCATCTGCTTTTGTGTGACGCTAAAGCCATGAGAAGTCTCCAAAACTAGGTTTAACTTTGTTCCATGAATTTACCTTTAAACCACTTCCAAGTCTCCCGTTTAAGGATATTTCTTGAATACAAGGTAGTAAAAAAGTTTTTACTACATCCATATTTTTCCAACTCACTCTTGAATTTGCGGTAGATTGTTCAATAGCTGAAATATAAAGTAGTAATGAGAGATGTCAATAAAGAATACTGAAGAAAGTTGTTACATTTTTTTTTGCATCAAACATAGGGAAACAGTGTGGCTATTCTTTATAGAGTCGTAAGCTATATTTTATCGGATGTTCATACCAAATTAATAAGTGCAGAATATAAATAAGTTTTTACCGTGACTCAATATATGTACCCATGTAACACAGTCCACCATTAAACTTACGTACAATCCTGACCACTACAAAACCAAGCGAGTCACGACAACTTTCAAACGCCCGCTATACTAACACTTCCTGCTTAACAGTATTCTAATTCAGCTAAACAAAATAATCTTGTCCTGGTATACTCCCAAACTTAGCACACAAGTACACAACTAAAGTTAGCAGCAAGCCAGCAACTAAATGATACCATTGCCTGGTCTCATGTTCTCTTGAACGAGTTCTCTTTGAACCAGAACATTTTAAAATAAAGAAAGCACATGAATCCCCAACAATCCTCCACCCTTGTTCCCATAAATATTAGCCAGAGATATATAATTTTGTATGTTGATACAGAGAGAGATTCATCATATTTATACAAATTTAGACATTTCATGAAAACTTGATTAGAAAAGATAAAACAAAAATAATCTCTTATTCTATGAATTGAAAGGCCGAATGATCAATCAAATATGAATATGCAGATCTTAATACATCTAAGACAAGATTTTTGTATTTTAATAAATAATACAACTTCAGTATTAATTTTGATGTGGAAAAAGTGATAAGTATCTAACGTAACAACACACTTGAGAGATCATAGTTACACAAACACCAACACTAACCAAACCAAAAGCAGTGATACACCAAAAAAATATCAAAGCTACTCCTCTATAAAGAGCAATATGCAGAAACATATTTCAAAAGTAACCAACGAAAATACGACTTGAGATCTTGAAACTCATACAAGTATAGTTTTTACAAAACAATAGGCAAGCCTATTGCGAATTTCATAAAATAATAGCGAAGTACTTTCTAAAGGTTAAAATCTTACCTGTTCAAGAGAAAAAAGAACTGGATAGTTGATGATAGATGGAGAGTGAGAGAGAGGCGTGAAACTTCATGCACGGAAGATGAAGAAGAAAGAGTGGAATTTGCTAAAATATAGCCTTACTGTTGAGTGAATAGTTGCAAAATTTGCTGAGGGAATAATAGAATAACGTTTACCGTTTTTTTAAGAGTCTGAGCGCCATTAGGACTTTGTTGTGGGTCTGTTTCGGTCAGATGCATTCAGACCTATTAAGAGACTTTAAAAGAGAGAAAAAAAAAATTAGACTTAATGGGCTAGATCTAAATAATTGGGGTTAAGATCTAAAAAACAAATACAGTTAATGGGCTAGTTCTGAATGATTAAGATTCGGACCTCAGTTAAGTGCAAACAAATGAGGACTTGGACATTTTTCATGCTTTAATTGAAACGTCATATCATGTTCTAAATTCTCATAGTCAATCTATTCTTACGTGTGTTAGTCTATCCTTACATGCCTTAAATGACTTGTTTAACACTTGTTCTACATCCTACTTGGTAAATTGCTCTCATGCTTTAGTTGAACTTGTTGGCCCTTTTATTGTTACATGTTATCTCTTTTATCGTCGATTATTATTACTCGAAGTCATTGTACGTGTTATCTATTTCATTATTGATTATCATTATTTGAAGTCATTGTTACAAGGCATCTCTTTCGTTGCTATTATTCTCATTTGAAGTTATGTTATCTCTTCCATTGTGAGTTATTTGTATTTAGTTTGTGGTTACTCATTATCTTTCTCATTGTTGGGTTATTGGTATTGAAGTTGTGAAAAAGTCGTATCACTTTGAGGCGAAGTTGATAATTGTTGAGATATCTTTCTTGTTGAGAATTTTACATTCATTTTTATTATTGATATTCTTGTACATGTTGTGGTGGAGGCATGGGCTATTGTTGTGAAAATATTGATATTTTATATTGTTGGCAAGTTGTGATATATTGTTACTTGTGGTTCGAGTTGCTATTGTGATGTGATATTGACATGCATGCGGCTGAATAAGGATAGGGGTTAATGTGCATGCGGCGGCATAAGGCTGTACTTATATGCGTGTTGCTTATAGAAGAACTATGTGAAGCCACGCGGCATCTAAGGTGGGCTAAAGTGTATATAGCTATTTCGAGAAAACTATTTTCAAAACCTATTAATGTAAGGCTCACGCGCTAGTATAAGGAAAGATTCTGATTGAAATTGAGAAATGTGAATACGAGGCGATACCTTGGTTGTGGTTCTTGATTTATACGAGGCAGTACCTTGGTTATGATTCTTATTGTACACGAGGCGGTACCTCGTTGTGATTCTTTTTGTTTATCTCATATTGCAAAGAGTTTTGGTGGGAACATTTCTTGTTGTCTTGTTCTTCCTTGTTCTATCAGTTGTTGTCCGCATATGATCATCGTGGTTCTCTTTAGTTGCTTCCTTTATGCCATTTCCATGCTTAGAATTTCGGTTTTAGTTCATGCTATTAACTTGTTTCGTATCAGTTATTTCTACGCCTTCCATTATTATTCGTTCTTATGTTTTCATACTGTTTATTTTATATCCTAGTAGGTGTCTTGACCTGGCCTTGTCACTACTCTACCAAGGTTAGACTTGATACTTATCGGGTACCATTGTGGTGTATTCATACTACGCTTCTGCACATATTTTTGTGTAGATTCAGGTACGTCTGCTTATACCGAACGTTAATGACCGACTGTTAGCTGCGTCCGCAGACTGGTATGCTTGTTCGGTGTTCGCAGGCCTCGGAGTCGCCTTCCTTTACTTTTACTACTGTTGTATCTTTCATTCAGACAGTGATGTAGTAGACATTTTAGCTTACTCTGTAGAGCTTATGACTCAGTTCCTCCGGTTTGAGGGAAAGCGTTTGTTGAATTCTGTTTCGAAAGATTTTACGAGTTTATTAGACTTGTTTTAGTATTTCTGTTAATTATTTCGGTCAAGATATTATTGAATGTTAGGCTTATGTAGTCGTAGAGATAAGGTGCCATCACGAGATTCTACGGAGGCAAATTAGGATCGTGACATTAATCATATCAAATGTCCTTTCAACTATTACCCTAGGGCCATAGATGTCTAGTATCAAAGCATAATAAATAACTTATCAATTACTATGGCGAGCAGGTCAAATGAAACTCTTATATCACATTTTTCAAGAGAATATCCTATTGGCAGTTTATGGTAATTCTAACCATTAGAAATTATCCAGTGAGTCAGTTCAATGATGAAATCTCTATATGGTATCATCTATCTATGTGATCTAGTTAATGGGATCAACTAATCTTTATCTTATAAAGACGATCACATAAATACTGATCTAACCTGATTACTATTGTCCAAATTAATAATCCTACGATCAAGAATAAATTTAGATTAAATAATGAGAAACTTCGCTCTCCTTACCATGATTCCATCACGATGACAAGTCTCAAAATTTAATCAAGGACCTTATCAATTTAATCAATCAGTTAATAATAACTATCATGACTCAATTCCCACTATAGGCCGTGATGGCACTCAACGTTGCTATTAGGCAAGCTAACGATGAACTATCCATTCAATTGCTCATTTTATTTATTTTAAAGTCATGGATTTTATTTAATAAGGAAACTAAGAGTAAATCATAGTGATATAAACCATAAAATAAAACATAAGAGTTAAGTAGTGAAATTAATATACAAAATCCATAAATATCTACGACCAGTTTCTAAAACTCGATGTCACAAGTGCACGAGCAATCTAGTAGAATATACAAAACCTCCTACAACTACTGTCTGAAGTAAGATAGACAGAAAAGTAAATACAACAAGGAGGAGATTCCGGGTGCCGTAGGATGGAGCACAGGAAGCAGCTCACCACTAGGTCTCCGGGTAATGGGGATGCACGCCTGACTGGCCACCAGATGTACCTGCCTCAGATCTTGCATGATTAGTGCAGAAGTGCAGCATGTGTACATAAATAACGTGTACCCAGTAAGTATCTAGTCTAACTCCGAAGTAGTGATGAGAGGTCAACATCGACACTTACCAGAGGTCAATAAATAAAATACAGGAATTATAATAGGCATGAGATACAACGGTAATAATGGAATAAGAAACAATAAATAATGATTTTTTAACCTAATATCAATTTAAAACCTCAAATTATCACATGCCAATTTTAACACGTAAGAGCCACCAAGTAATTATCAAGTCTCGAGTCAAGCCAAGAAATATCAAGTATAATCGAACTCCGAACAATATCACGCATGATTTATGTCGATGTCATACGGCCCGATCCAGAATAGTGTGTACACTGCCAAGGGTCGACCGGCGTGAACCATAGATGAATCTAAATATACTGCCGATGCATTCGGCCCGATCCACAGGAATAGAGAAACTCTACAAACTCCGATCAACGACTACTGCACAAGAATAATACTCAAAGAAGGTTTAATTTCCACTAACAATCAAGTATTCCACCAAAAACTCAAGGTAATGAAGCTCGGTCTCGTAAAATCACTTATCCAATTTCAATTATAAATTCAAGTAATTAAACTAACGAGTTGGGTTCAAATAATACAAGTATTGCATGGTAAAGTCCTATGTCTACCTGGACATAAGCATGATTTTAGCTATGTACGGACTCTCGTCATATCGTGTGTATGTAGAACCCATAACTATTAGCAAATAACAATTTAAAATGCCTACGGGATAATTCCCTCTTACAAGGTTAGGCAAGAGATTACCATGTTTCCAAGTCCTCTTCCCGGTCCACAAATCACACTAATAGCCTCAAATCGGTGTCGAGCAATCCGAAACTAGCCAAAGGTCGTACAAACTAATCAATATATGCTCAAAAGTTCATAATTTAACTATTAGAGTAATTACCCAACTCAATTTGAAAGATTCCTAAAATTCACCCACAAAACCACATGCCCGGATTCCAAAATTTTTTATAAATAAATGTTACACATAATCTTACGAATTCAAATGTATAATTTCTACTCAATTTCATAATCATTTTCATGATCTAATCTCATTTTTACCAAAACCTAGGTTTTTCAATAAAATCCTAAAATTTTCATAATTTACATGTTAAAATCTACCCATAATCTATGTATTAAACTTACATTGGCTAGGAATTTATTTACCTTAGAATGCTAGATGAAAAACCCCATCTAAGAGCTCCAAAATTGGCCAAGAGAAGTGAAAATGAGAGAAAATGGCCTAAGTCCCGCTACTGAAACATAACACTGCCCAGGCATTCCTTCTTCGCGATCGCGGAAGGAGCCTCTCGATCGCGAAGCCAAGACATGCCCAGGTCTAGAAACTATGCTTCGCGAGTGCGACGGGAGAGGCGTGATCGCGAAGGCTTGCCTAGTCAATGCTTCGGGAACGCAGTCCACCCTTTGTGAACGTGAAGGATAATAGCAGCTGACTTCCCCAGGCCTTGTTCTTCTACGCAAACACGGGACAGGCTATGCCTACACGAATGCGAAGATCTCAGGTCCCAAACCTACCCCTGCCCCTAATCCTTCATCGTGAAAGTGTGGGAACCTCCGCGTTCGCGAAGAAGGAAACCAGAACCAGCAAATTCTACAATTTTAGACTTAGCTTCGAGTGGCCCAAAACACACTCGAGCCACTCGGGACACTATCCAAAGGCATTAACAAGTCCATAAACATAATACGTACTTGCTCAAACCCTCGGAACACATAAAACAATATCGAAACTAAGAATCGCACCCCTAAACTGTCACGGCCCAAACCGAAGGGCCACGACGAGCACCCGGTGCCTTACTCAACCAAGTACCAAAGTAACGTATCTTTCTTATCATACTCTCGTGGATAATGAGCTGGAAAGGCCATCATGAGATAACCAGAATAAAACATAAGAGAATACTCGAAACATGACGACCCAAAATGATATACAAACTTATACATGTTACATACGGGCCTATAAGGCTGACATAATCATTTGTAAATTCAAAACATAGGTCGACAAGGCCATACAAGTATCCATATACATTACATCTGCCTACAAGCCTCTAAGAGTACATAAATGTCATAAAGGTCGGGACAGGGCCTTGCCATACCAATCAATACATGTCCAAATCATAATGACCAAATAGGCAACTCCAGAGCAAGTGGAGTGCACCAACACCTTCCGCTGAGCTAATAGCCTACTAGGAGGACATTCAACCTGTCTATCGCGACCTGCTGGCATGAAATGCAGCGTCCCCAGGCAAAAGGGTTGTCAGTGCGAATAATGTACCGAGTATGTAAGGCATAAAAGCAATATATAAAAGACATGAAAGCAACATGCAATAAAGAACTCAACCTGTAGGTCTGAATAGCTCTGTGAATTATGAAACATTTATAATGCCATGCATATGCATATAAATGTAATATCATGCATAGGTATATGCGTACATAACATCATCAACCCTCTGAGGGCATCCCATCATATCATCTCGGCCTCTGTGGGCGAAATCATCAACGTATACCAGTTGATCAAGTGGTGGTGTGTATATAACGCCATAACCTTTCCCCATACCCCATATACATATAATATACGTGTATATAATGCCATTTGGTCATGGGTCAATGTACATGTATAAATGAATGCAATGCATGAGGAAGTAAGTCGATAAGATCTCTTGGAATTTCATAAGATCAATATGCCTTCGGTTAAGATCATGAAATCAATTTTATCAACTTACGTATTTTCTGAGACTCATGAACATACAATATAATAATAGGACACATGGGAAATCAAGAACATAGGCAACCCTAGTACTTCTAAGAATATAGTCATTTGTGAAAGTTGTATGTTTGCTCGTTTGGTTGTATCATACGGATCATACCAAAAGGAAAGAAGGGATAGACTTAAAATTTACCTTAACCCTGTTGAGTCCTTAATACCTTCCAAGCAACTCTTCAAACAACTCAACTCAATCTACCATAGCGAAAGGAGATTCAAAATCAGTGCTGAGTAAAGGCTAAGTCCGCAACTTAAACTAGCAGCTCGTTTATGTAAATTTGGGCAGCATCTCCCTATAACAAGGGCCTCCTCCAATACCATATACTAACAACAATAACCAGAGCAATATTGTAATGACTCGGCCGGTCGTTTTGAGAGTATTAGCCCCGATCCCCTAATTATTGCTCCCTCTAATTCATTTTGTGGTTATGTGACTAGCTAGGGCACTCGGTGTCGGGTTCGGGAGAGTTTCAGAGTGGAAATGGGACACATAGTCCCTAAATTGGAAGTTTAAGTCGTAGGAGTTGACCGTAGTTTGACTTGTGTGAAGACGACTCCAGAATGGAGTTTTGGTGGTTCCAATAGCTCTATATGATGATTTGAGTCTTAGGAGTGTGTCCAGATGTTGATTTGGAGGTTCGTAGGTCATTCCAGCGTTAATTGGCGAAAGTTCAAAAGTTGGAAGATTTTTAAAAACTTTGTCTAAAGGTGGACTTTTTGATACCGGGTCGGATTTCGATTCCGGAAGTTAGAATAGGTCCGTAATGTCAATTAGGACTTGTGTGAAAAATTGGGATTAATGGGAGTTGTTTTGGTATGAATCGGCATTGGTTTCAGAATTCAGAAGTTCATAAGTTCTTAGAATTGAATCGATGCGCGATCCGTGATTCTAGTGTTGTTTGATGTGATTTGATACTTCGAGTGTGTTTGTATGATGTTTTAGGACTTGTTGGTATGTTTGGTCGAAGTCCGAGGGGCCTAGAGTGAAGTTCGGACCATGTTCGGCGCATTTCGGGTCTTTGAGAATATAGCTGAAGTGCTGGTTTCTCAGTTCTGATTTTCTTCTATGCGTTCGCGAAGGTGTTCCCGCGTTCGTGTACAGTAATCTGAGATTTGCTGGAAGATTACCATTCTCGTCCGCGAAGGAGGCTACGCATTCGCGAAGGTGCAGAACCTTGTGCATTGCGATCGCGGACTGGAATCCGCGTTCGCGAAGAGGAAAGGCAGCCTGGGTGGACTCCTGTGTTTGGTCTACGCGTTCATGTAAATGGGCTTCGCGATCGCGAAGCTTGTGAATCGTTTGCACCGCGTTCTTAAGGTGGATCCTCGCGTTCGCTTAAGAGGAAATCTAGATAGTAGCATCTTTGTGCTTCGCGAACGCGAGGAATTTTCCACGTTCGAGAAGAAGGAATTAACTAGGCAGCAGACTTAAATTCCAAAACAAGGGTTTATTCTCTTATTTCACATTTGGACTTTGAGAGCTCGGATTAAGGCGAGATTTTGAGGGATTTTCGGAGGAAGTGTTGGGGTAAGGATTCTTAACTCGTTTTTGATTAAATTTCACTAATCTATCATTGATTTCATCATGTAATTAGAGATTTGGGATGAAAAAAAATTACAAAAAAAGTATAGAAGTTCTTAGACCAAGTTTTTGGGTTTTGAAAGGCTAAATGAGGTTGGATTTGGATAATTCTTGTATTTTTGGACTCGATATCGAATGGGTGTTCATATTTTATAATTTTGGTCAGGTTCCGAGACGTGGGTCCGGGTCGACTTTTTGGAGCAATTTTTCAATTCTTAGTTAAGATCATTATTTCATTATTTAAATTAGTTCCCTATAGTTATATTTATAGTATGAAATTATTTTGGCTAGATTCGAGCCGTTCGGAGTTGGAAAATCAAGGGAAACACCTTCTAATTGATTGATTGAACGTGGCTTGAGGTAAGTGACTTGTCTCCTTGTGTAGGGGAAATTCCCCTTAGGATTTGGTATTTTGGTAATAATTTGTGATATGTGAAGGCCGTGTACGCGAGGTGACGAATGCGTACACGGGCTAAATGTTGAAAATTCGGTTTTAGCTACGTAGTTTCCTTTTCATGCCTTAATTGAGTTACTTTAGCATGTTGTAGTCATCATGTTTAGCCTAATTTCACATGTCTACTTGTCGTATCTCCTATTTGCAACTTGTATCACATGTTTAGTTGAATTACTTGCTTTTCTTGATTTCCGTATTCATTACTTAACTGTGAAAATTCTTTACTTGAAATTGCTATCCTTGAAATATCATTTATTTAGTTGTTGTGTTGAATTGCAAGGCTGTGGTTCTTTTGAGGCGAGGTGTAAGTCGTGAAATATTATTTATTTAGTTGTTGTTTTTTGGCTTTCGTGTTATTGTTGAGGTGATTGTTTGGTTGTTTGCACGAGGTTTCCTCCGTGCGATTGTTATTTTTGCACAAGGTTTCTGTTGTGCCGTTATAATTATTGATACGCATGCTGTGGTATAAGGTCTGGGTGTTGAAACACATGCGATGAGATAAGGTGAGCTTATACGCGTGGCTAGTAGGGGAACTACTAGAAGCCATACAGTGTGATGAGGTTGGCTAATACGCGGGATGCTATTTCGGGAAAATAATTTTCAAAACCAAATATAAAGGCTCCCGCGGTGATATAAGAAAAGATTGTGATTTGTTTTTATGATTTGGGACTACGAGACGGTACCTCGGGAGTGCCCTTGTTGATATTCTTTATTTGTTGTATTGTTTGGTTCTTGTTTCCTTAATATGTAAAATTCTTGTTTTCCTTTCGTGTTGTATTAGCTTTCCTTGATTCCGTGTTGTTATTTTCCGTAAATTCTTTATTGTTCACTTTCCTGTCATTTTCATTATATCATTATATCTTCTGTCTTGTTTCTTATTATCTCCAGAGGGCCTTGACCTGACCTCGTCACTACTCTATCGAGGTTAGGCTTGGCACTTATTGGGTACCGCTGTGGTGTACTCATACTACGCTTTTGCACATGTTTTGTGCAAATTCAGTTACATCCTATCAGCCTCGGTATTAGTGCGTTGTGTTGCTGCTTTGGAGACTTCAAGGTACACATGCCGGTGTTTCCTCGGAGTCTCCTTCTACCATGTTTTCCTTATTATTTAAGTTTTTGGTAGATAGTGATGTATAGGATTGTTCAGCATTGTATCTAGAGTTTGTGACTCATATCTCACCGGGTTTTGAAAAATTGTATGTATTGAGCTTATAGTCTATTGATGAAATTGTTGAAGTTTTGAAATTTTAAGTTTTTATTTGATGTTTTCGCATATTGTTAGGCTTACCTAGTCTTAGAGACTAGGTGCCGTCATGACATCCTACGGAAGGGATTTGAGGTCGTGACAAATACAATAAGAAAACATCAATAATATGGTATAAAATATTTCATTAACAAGTCATCAACATATCACGACGAGCGGCAAGCTCAGATTGAATCCCTTTAGCGCCCTTCAACCCCATTATCATATATTAGTTAACTTAAAAACATGTCCAGCATGATACCAAGTAAAATCAGAGGATTTCCAACTTTCTATTAATCACCTAATCCACACTCAAACAACTCAACAATCCAACAACAACAACAAGTACAACTTTTCATTGTTATATTGTCCTTTATCTTCTTATTCACAATACTAATAGCAAGTTCGACATGTAGACAATAAATATATTCATGAAAATAACAGCATAAACAAGTCATTTTCCACGGTTTCCAACCATTTAAGGTTCATGGAAACAACCTTCCCAAAATAGTCCATTAAGAATAATAACATCTCAAACTATTTCAAGTCTTCTCTTGTAGTATCTTGCTCAAATAATGCAGACCAACATACATACAACTTCAAGAACATGTAGTAGAGTATTATACATACCTAAAACAGCAGGAACCACTTGAAATTTCAGCCAAAAACAGCTCACAACTATCCTCAATGACAACACAACCTCAAAGAGATGTTGTTCTTCACTAGAACTAACTTTTGATGTTGAAATATGGTGTAATAACTTTGCAATCACTTCAAACCCTTATGGTATCTGTTTAGGAGGGTTAGGAGAAGTTTGGAGACGAAGTTGAGTCAAAAATGAGCAAAAAATAGGCATCTAAATCGTTTATAAAGCGAAGTAGGTCAACCACCGTCTAAGTGGGTCCCATCGAAAACTGCTTGCGCGTCTTCACGAATATCTCTCTACTCCGATGCCGTATCAAATAACGGTTTAATGTGTTAAAAACTAGACTCGTAGATATTCAATTTAATATGTAGATCATCCCTTAATTCCAAGTATATTGCGAGAAAATCGCAGCTACATTTGACCTAATTTTCAGCACATTATGAGTGTACCTTGTGATGACCTTTGTCAACTTTTGTTCCACAACTCGCTTGACTTTAAAATGTAACACACGACTATCATAAGACTAAAATAACTCATAAAACAACCTCTTTATCATGTTAAGCACCCTAGTCTCAACCTAAAAGTACATGTTATAATATTCCGAATTTGTTGACTTTAGACTAAACTTATTTTCCTCAATTTGTTTAGCTTCTAAGCCTTCCAACCCACTTGGTACTTGTTATCCATGATCTTAAAGATTTGTAGCTTCCGAGGTAACATGATTAACTTACTTTATGTACTTTCAAAGGCGATTTCATTTTTGAGCTTACACCATTTGACTTACGACGTACTTTTTGGTACGAAAACATGGGGTGCAATAAAAACCAAATTAATCAATTTATGATTTTCAAACTTCTTCACCTAGCTCCGAACGCATCGAATTATACTTAGACAACTCGGAATGACACTAAATTTTATGTACAAATCATAAATCACCATATGGACCTATTCCCAGGCTCGAAATCCCAAATGGACATCGGTAACACCAAGGTCTACTTCAATTCAAATTTAAAGAACTTGAAAACCTTCAATGCGTCAACTTTCAACATTAAACGCCGAAATACTTCTCGATCACCTAAAACTCGTTCCGAACACACACCTAATTCCAAAATCATCATACAAACCTATTGGAACCATCAAATCCCGGTTCTGAGGTCGTTTACTTAAAATGTTGACTCAAGTCAAACTTGGCCATCTTGCCACTATTAAAGAATTAAGTGTTTCGATTTCAACCCGAACCCTTCCAAAATCAAACCAACAACCCCCGCAAGTCATAAAATAGTAGAAGCACATACGGGGAGTCTTAATTAGGAAAATAGAGATCTAGAAAGCAAACGACTGCTCGGATCGTTACAACAACTATGATAAAAGAATATCAAATATCAGATATTTTTAAATCAAATAACGTTCACAAAAATATATTCAAATCATCAAATATGAGATTAGACCTAGAGCATATCTACTATATGCCCAACAGATTATATATTGCAGAAAACTTGTGGTATGTGATCAATAGATGTTCAAGCCCTCAATTTGGATAGCGCACGTACTTTGACCAGCTACTACAAATTTTTGAAGATTGTTAGCCTGAAAAGAGGTAATATAAATCATCTCTAACATCAAGAATTCAAAAACAATGCTGTGAAGCTTATGCAAATTAGAACATCAAATACAAAAAAAATTATATACCTTTTTTATGTCTATATTAATAATTATAAAAGAGCAATAGAATTGGTGTAATGCAATCAATGAAATTTATCACAATTCTCTTTATTGATAACTCCCTAAATTACTCCCTGCAAGAAAAATATACTATTGAGAGGGTATTATCTTTTATTTTCTTAAAATTTGAATTCATTCTCATTCTCTGTTCGTGTTATCCTATAGTTTTATTTTGTTATTAATAATTTATGTACATATACAAGTGGTTTCATTTTCTTTCTAGTGGTAAATAGGATGACTTCGAAGGAAATTTTCTCAAAACATTAATCTAGATATCATTATCTTTGTACGCCTACGAGGAGCCGATTTATGATCCAAGCATTGAATGGATTCATGGACTATCTATATTAGGCGAAGTGCACCATTAGCTATTTTTTGGGCAGTTGTTTAAGTTTTAACCAGGTTTTACAAATTATTTAAGTTTTAGCCAATACTTAAGAAAAGACACTGCCTGCTTCACTTCTTTTTCTTCTCGCACGTTGCCTGCTTATCTTCTTGATTTTTATTCTCACGTCTTCTTCTTATTATCTACATCAACTAGGATTTTATCTAGCAACCAAGCATGGCTCTCATATCATGTTCGTCACCTTATTATTACAAGAGTACCAATTAAAGTTTGAATGTGGAATTCAAACCTAAGTACACAAGTTTATGAATATATCATTTTAGTCATTTAAATCGTTAAAAAACTACATCAAATTGGCCACTACCATTGTTGCTTCTTTATTATTCTCTTTATTCTTCTTCTCAAATGTCCTGAAGTTAGAATCACAACAATTAAACTTTAGGACACAAGTCAGAAGTTTGAACTACACGTTTCAAAACTTCAAAATATAGTGTCTAAGTTTCAGTTGAAAAAAATTAAACTTGAATACATAGTGTCCTAAAATTTTAAATTGAAAAACTAAACTTAGGATTGCGTCCTGAAATTTTGAACTGAAAAATTAAACTAATGGACATATAGTTCTGAAATTTGAGGAAGCGAAGAATATAAAGAAACACTATCTACCCGTTTATTATGCTGTGGCTAAATATTAAATAATTTGCAATGATGGTTAATACTTAAACACCAATTGTAAAAGCGGCTACCTGGTGCCCTTCATACAGGGAAAAAAAAAAAATCAGAAATAGCCATATTTACAACTGCTAATTGAAAAATAGCCATAGTTTCAAAAGTAATCAAAATTTAGTAATTTTTCATGTAAAGATAAAATCTAAACAAAAACACACTTAAAAATCCAAAAATATTCCAGCATAATATGCTAGAATTCGAATTTTTTACATATGAGCTTCCACCATAATATGCTGAAATTTTATAATATAATAGAGTTCCATCATAATATATTGGAAGTTTATATGTAGGAGCTCCATAATCCCACATATTATGCTGGAACTTTCAGTGGCTGGAGTTCCAACATAATATGCTGGAAGTTTATACGTAGGAGCTCCATAATCCCGTATATTATGCTAGAAATTTTTGTGTTTCAGCAAAATATTGGCTCTTTTTGAATAACTTCACATACGCCGGCTATTTTTCAATTACTAGTCCGAAAACTGGCTAGCCGATACTATTTTTACCTTCATACATCTTATATGTAAAAATTGCATGGGGAGCCCTATTTGGTCGTCCCCATTTAACATATACCCACTTTTTAAAAAAGTTTTAACATGTATCCACTTTTTAAACGACTTCAGGCATCTTTCTCCTCATCCTTCTCCTCCTTCGTTTTCTTCTCCTCCTCCTCCTTCTTCTTTTTCTTCAGGTGAAAATGATTTTATATGGTGGTTATGAACATATTTTAATGTAGTTTATGGTATTTTACAATGGTGAGTTGTTATGACACTTTATATTTTTTACTATTGCTTAAGGTTTCTTCTTCTTCTTTTTCTTAATTACAAAATGGGTTCGTTAGATTTATTGTTGTTTTGACAAATTGATGATTGAGGTTTGCTCCTAATGATATTTTGGAGATTATGTTTCAAATTTGAGCTCAATTGAAGTAGATTTAAGTATTAAATCGTATGTTGGATTGTTATAATTCTAAGAACAAATTTCTGTTTCTGGGCATTTTGCACTTCAGGCCTATTTGGCCTTAAGTGCATAAAAACATTGGTTGCACTTCAGACCTCTTGGCCTTAAGTGTAGCAAAACGTTTGATGCACTTAAGACATTTTGGCCTTAAGTGCATCTAAAGTGCATTTTTTCACTTCAGACTTATTGGGCATAAGTGTAGCAAAACGTTTGTTGCACTTCAGACCTTTTAGCCTTAAGTGCATCTGAAGTGCAATTTTCACTTCAGACTTATTGGCCTTAAATATAGCAAAACGTTTGTTGTACTTCAGACCTTTTGGCCTTAACTGCATCTGAAGTGCAATTTTTCACTTCAAACTTTTTGGCCTTAAGTGCATGAAAACATTGGTTACACTTCAGACCTATTTGGCCTTAAGTGCATCTGAAGTGCAAATTTTCACTTCAGAATTATTGGTCTTAAGTGCATGAAACCATTGGTTACACTGCAGCCTATTTGGCCTTAAGTGCATCTGAAGTGCAAATTTTCACTTCAAACTTATTGGCCTTAAGTGAATGAAAACGTTTGTTGCACTTCAGACTTTTTGGCCTTAAGTGCAGCTGAAGTGCAATTTTTCACTTCAGATTTATTGGCCTTAAGTGCATCTGAAGTGCAATTTTTCACTTCAGATATATTAGCCTTAAGTGCATGAAACTATTGATTGTATTTCAGACCTATTTGGCCTTAAGTACATTTGAAGTGTAATTTTTTCACTTCAGACTAATTTTTTTAACTTCAGACCCGATAAGTCTGAAGTTGATGGTAAAGTGAGTATGCTTACAAATTTTTTTGCAAAATGAGTATAAATTCAATTGTGATCCCAAAACTGAATATAGATGCAAAAGCCCCATCTTATATTGGTTGGCTAATTGGTCAAGGCCCAATATGGAGCCGAAAATGATCTTCTCCCAAAAAACATAGATGTCATGAATAAAATCCCAGTGTTTGAAACCGCAGGCTTTTCAGCATTCCACTTAAATCACAGTCCTTTTGTTTCTAGAACTAGAGCAGATATTAGCAGTCTCATCTTATCCCGCGAAAAAAATTATACTCCTGAAGTAAGTCTCTACACAATGTCTTATGTACCTCCTCACCTGAGAAACTCTTCTGCCGGCAAAACCACCACTCTGAACAGTAACGGCGCCGGCGCCGATCACTTCTCATCAAAACTCAGCTCGCGTCAGTCCAGAATTCATTGCAATGGCGAGCTCGACAAGTCCTCGTCCAACGGATACTCTAATTCATCTCGCCGGAGCTCCGTTAATTACTCGACAGCATCGAGAACGGCCATCCCTGACCCTGAGTTTCCCCAGTGGAAGCCTTCCGAACGTGTTCTCCGTCTTAAATCCGAGCAGGTTTGAATATTCAGTAGCACCAGGAAGTGATGTTATTTAGGTTATCAGTATTTGAATTGTCCGTTTCTATTTTCGGTTAAAGCGTTACATTTTTTTATATGTTCTTAGGGTTTACGAAAATTTGCTGAACTTTAATTTCACTCTGAAAGTTAGTTTACTGTTGCAAAATTTGCGGTTTAATTTTGTTTGTGGTGCCTTGAATTTAGCAAAATGAGAAATAAGTTTGCATATATTTTGCTAATTGGCAGTTCAAGTGGTTTTTTTAAGCTATAGAAGGCAGTTTGCTCAAATGCTGCATGATGTTTGTGCCTATAACATTCTTTAGTTTGAGGTATATTTGTGTTATTCCCTAGTGCACGAGAACTTTACTTGTATCTTTAGGCCTTCACTGCAACATTATGATTATTATCTTTGTTATATGGACTTTTACATGCTAGAGAAATTGCTATATCATGTTAAACTTTGGATATTTCTGTGGTAAAATACCAGTAGTTTATTTAGTATCTAAGTGCTGCCAATATCTGCTAACTGCAATTTGAGGAAATGCAATGTATGAAAAGTTTAATTCCTGTTGACTTACATTAATTGTCAATCTGTTATTGTTTTAATTAGTGATCCTGGTTTACGTGTTTGATCGGCCTTTTGATGTACATTTTTATCTGCAGATAGAAGAGATTCGATTAAGGCTTAACGTTGATGTAAATGTTGCCCCAGGCTCAAGTTCTGCACCTGCACCTATTGAATCATTTCCTGATATGGTTAGTTGAATAACTAAATTCATCGTTGTCAAATCACTATATTTACTTTTTAATTTAAGGGCATAATTAAGTTATTTGGATCCTGCTTATTTGTTCTCCCTGCAGTGCTTGCATCCAAGCATCATGAAGGATATTGAAAAGCATGGCTACACTGCACCGACTTCTATTCAGGCTCAATCCATGCCAGTTGCTCTTAGTGGCAGAGATCTCTTGGGTTGTGCTGAAACTGGTAGTGGGAAAACCGCTGCGTTCAGCATACCTATGATACAGGTTGCAAATTTCATTTCCATGTCTTATTGCGGATCTGTCAGTGTGGTACTTGATCTTGCTTATATGAGATGCTTCAATTGTTGTGATGTTTAATAATTACGATACATGTTATTCTCTTTCTATGCAGCACTCTTTGACTCAACAACCTCTTCAACACGGTGATGGACCTTTGGCATTAGTGTTGGCGCCTACGAGAGAGCTTGCGCAACAAATAGAGAAAGAGGTGGACGGCACTTCAAAATTTGTTGCATTTTCTTCATATTCTGCATATATTTGTTTCATTTTTCCTTTTTCACTGTGGTTTCACACTCTCAATTTCTGATCTTGATCAGACCCTTGGACTTGCTCGTATTTCTTTTTATTATGTAATCTATCAAGACGAACAACACTAGTTTCTTTTTCTCTCTTTTCGGTTTCATTGAAAACATAAAAGACTCTCTTTAATGTGGTGCTAATTGAACTAATAACCATATCAAAGGGACCTGAAAACATAATGGCTTGCTACTCTACGCTTGCTTCGCTTCTTGAACCTCGAATAAATGGTCATCCTTCAAAAGCAGTCTTGTTTAGTTAATTACATACATTACTAACTTATGCTACCGAAGCATGCTGTTTCACCTTGCCTCTCTTTTTTCGTGTTGGTTTTAATTAATTAACAGGTCTCAATGATTCACAAGAGTGGACTTCATTATCACTAGGTTCCAATTATGCATTGCTTTGTTGATTTGGTTTTATTACTGTAAAAAGCCTCCTCGTCTTACTTTGAAAATATTCCTCATAACCAATAATTTCGCATGTGAACTTACCGTGTTCATTATGACCAATATATATAGTAGCCAGACATATATAATATGGCCATGGTGTTAGACAAGAAAAATCTCAATTTATTTTATTTTGCCTTGTAAATATTGTGTCTGTACTTGAGCTGCTACACATTGTCTTTTCAGGTTACGGCTTTCAGCCTGTCACTGGATTCCTTTAAGACTGCAATTGTTGTAGGTGGGACAAACATTAGTGAACAGGTAACTTCATTTTTTTATATCATTATTAGGGTGCTCTAGTATCTGCGTGGTTCATACATACTACATGAGGATAAATAAAGCATATATCTCTTCTTTTACTCTTGAATTTAGTTTCGGGTGCCTTTGAAAGATTATTTTCATCTTTTATGTTACATGATGATGCAAGTCTAGCCTTGTCATATTTTGTAATTGTGGTTTTTATTGGATGCAAGACAGAGGTCTGAACTTCGAGCAGGAGTGCATATAGTGGTTGCTACTCCAGGAAGACTTATAGATCATTTACAGCAAGGAAATACTTCCCTCTGCAGGATCTCTTTTGTTGTTTTGGATGAGGCTGATAGAATGCTTGATATGGGGTTTGAACCTCAAATAAGAGAGGTATACCTTCTATTTCAATTTTGTTTATCTTATCTTTTCAAGTGAACATTATTTTCCCTTTTACCTGTTAGGCTGATCACCTATAACTCATGTTCTATACCTCCCTGATGTTGTGAGGAGTATATTGCTGTTTTCTGATTTCTTTACATACATTTGTTAGTCAATTTAGTAGCTGTTTTGCTACTATAAACTACATAACAGTGGTTGATAATACTTTTTACATTATTTTATTTGGCTGGTATCTTTTTGTAAAATCGGAAAACCTCTCATGTCATTTGACTCCTGATTACCATTTGTTCATTGGCTATTGTAATTTATTATAGAGATCAATTTGGCATCAAACTGGATTGTTTGGTCTGTGGTTCTAGACTTATTTGATTATGAAACACCATAAATGACAACTTCCAAATATTACTCTGTCGTAGGTGATGCGAAATCTTCCAGAAAAGCATCAAACACTGCTCTTCAGTGCCACCATGCCAACAGAAATTGAAGCATTGGCACAGGTTAGGTTTCTATTTACTTCTTCCTTGTATTAGTCAAGGTATTTAAAATAGTATCCTAGTGGGCTTATTTTGTGGATGCTAGGATTCTAAGATCTCACAGGTAATTCTAAGCATGATCAGATTCCATGTTGACATCTACCAATGATATACCATGCGAATACAATGTCGGAACAATGAGAACAAGGCCAAGCTAGAAATTACTATTCAATTGGCAATACTTGTTAGTAGTAGTGGCAAAATGGTTAAAACAAAACAGTTAACCACTCATATTATCCATGTTAAAAAATGGGTTGGATAATGAACTTTTTAAAAACGGGTTAAATATGAATAAGAACCATATTATCCATTTAGAAAATGGATAACCAATGGGTTTAACTTTTACATTTGTAAAATTTGAAATTGGGGGTTTCTCAAGTTTGGGAGACTAGAAATTCTCCCAAAGTGATCATATTCATGAAGCCACGTATAACATGGTTACCCATATTATTCGCCGGTTAACGCGTTTTTATCCGTATTAAATATAGGCGGGGTCGGATAATTTATCCGTTTTCGACCCGCCCCATATCTGACCCGACCCGCCCTTTTGCCACCCCTACTTGTTAGAAGGGTAAAGCTACTATACCATAGAGAATTCACTTTAAAGAAACTGGTGCGGGCTGAATGTTGAATTCTGTTTGAGGTCTTGTTCATAAAGCACCTACTTCCATACTTAGCTTTTCTCCTACAATGTCATTCTCCATGTATATGCAATTAATCATTACTTAAAAGATCTTCAGTTTTGATAAACACATGATGGAGTCAATGTTATTGTTCTGTAAGAGAGGTTTCAGTTATCTCTTTTTATTATTACAGGATTACTTGACTAATCCGGTGCGGATAAAAGTTGGAAAAGTTAGCAGCCCGACTGCAAATGTTTCCCAGATTTTAGAGAAGGTACCTGAAAATGATAAGGTATGTTTGGTGCTGAACTTAAATAGCAAAGAGAACAGATTGACTTGCATTGCTTTTAATAGCTTCAATGTTACCATTTTTTGTTGCAAGGCTTTTTTGTAATTCGTTCTTGCTTGTTACTTGTATACATAGTTGTTTGAGTTATGCTTCTAACAGTGTTGCACTCATCATTCTTTGCCCATAGGGTGTGTCTTCCCCGTCTTTGACTTTCATTTTTTGATAAGGATAAAGAATCAATACTAAAATCTATGTTATCATAATAATGGATACATCCACATTCATGTTGATACAAGCTATATATATGTGTGTGCTTTTGGGTGGGTCATAGTGGGTTGTTAGGCTTGACAAGGCTCTCCAGCCAAGAGCTCTCTAATGCACAAGGAGCTAAGTCTTACTGCGTGAAGTGTGATGAAATTCCAATTTCCCAGCATAAGTGGTGAACCTTTCTGGTATTCTAAAGTCTGGAAGGTGATAGAAGGTGTTAGCTCTATTTAATTTGAATCTTTGCATATTGTCATATAACTCGTGAAGCAACTGTAATTCAGGAGGAACTGCAAACATCTTGTCAGAGAGTTTCGCTGTCTTTTCCCAAATGTTTTATCAATTAAAAAGGTACTCACCCTATATATTCATTGTTTGGGAACAACTATGGTGAATCGATAGCAGTTGCCTGTGCTGCAGGTATCCAGTGGAATAGTCAAGGTGCACTCAAGCTTGGCCCGAACATCGTCATAACAAAAATAAATAAACAAGAGGCAAAACAGTAATACGATTCTTATTGAGATCTCAAGGGATCTTCCATTCACTAGGTTCTACACATATTACATGAGGGCAATCCTCCATGCTATCCTTTGTTTTGTCTATTTACCAGCAACTCCGTGGTGCTTGGAGTCTTCAAAATGCAGCTATAAGCGATTCACTTTTTGGTCTATCCTTTGTTGGATAATTTTCTGAAATATATGAAGGGTCTTCCGGAATATAAATATTGTTCGTTTTGCAGCTGTGCCAAAGGCCAAATATATATATCAGAAATGCTAGAAATTCGAAGTTCAGTTTTACTTATGTTAGATTTCTTTTGCAATTTTTGTTCATGGGGAAGACACAGTTATGTCATGAACTATCTTGTACTTGAGGTCAATCTTATACAGTTAGAAAAACAAGCTTTCAAGTGTAGATATTGATTGTCAGTTTATCACCAGATCTATGGGTCTTGATCATGCTTGTAGCTTGACGTTGTTGTAATGATAAATCTTGTAGATTGACCGACTTTTGGATTTGTTGGTTGAGGAGGCGGCTCAATCTGAAAGATCTGGTCATCCCTTCCCTTTGACCATTGTATTTGTGGAAAGGAAGGTAAGATCTTTTTAACTCTGATTTTCCTTTCGCTTTTGCCCTATTCATGCTAAAGCTGCCTTTTCCAAGAATTCCCTGCTGAAAATTACAGAAGATCATCAAAGGAAAAAGTGAAGGATAATAATTTAAATCACCTGGTACTTTTTAAGGCGTGATTACCTTCGTTTCTTGTCCAATCTTTATTCTTTGTGTTACCTGCAAGGTAACAATAGTGATCTTGCAAATGTTAATAGTCAAACCGACGTTCTACCTGCCATGTGATCATGGTAACCTCTAGTGTCACATTAATGAAGCGTGTGAAATGGGTTGCGTATGGAAAAAGTTAATTGTCTGTTGGCTAAGCTACATGGGCTTGAAAAATCCAACTTCTAAATGTGATAAAACCTGGTTCGCGATAGCCAATAGGATGATAGTTTATTGCTAACGAGAGTGTTTCATGGAATCTCAGCTGTCTGCATCAAGTAATTTTGTCAGAGACTTGCAAGAGCTATGACTAAACTGCCATAGCGGATTTTGGGTTCTCATAAAAGCTAGGATGCAAAGTCACATTGTTGGATTTGTCCTAGGGCTGGGGAAATGTCGCCATAGATCATTAGTGCCCAGCTTTTCAATTGGAAGAAAAAGGACAGAATTATAAATTTTCGGAACTGTCCTTGTCACATATCTTGAAGAATTGTTTCTATGTTCACTCTGAGACTATGTATATTTTTAAATGGTAAGATTTGTATTCAATATGGCACAATAATAGTGCTAGAGGATTCTGTACCATATGAGACTGTCTACTTAGTTTTAAGTTGTACGTGATTGCGCATTGCATGATTTAATTTAGTCTTTTCTGGGAGTGGGTTCATCTTTGCTTCTGATTAGTCTATCATTAGTGACCTTTAAGCTGTAATATAGGAAGTTCTGTGGTTTAAAAAAATTATTGTTCAAGATTTAGATATCAGTTTTATGATAAATTACTAACCCCCCTCAACTTTAGCTCTGCAACTTTATGGTACCTCCAACTTCAATTTTTTCCTGAGTGCGGATTAGCCCAAAACATCTTGTTAACACTTGAGATATTAATAAGAATATAAAACAGTAGGCAAATTTAGTGACTCAACCAACTAAACTTCTAAACATCATTTTTAACAAAATACACTTGTTTATGAGGGTGAAGAAATGTGGAAAATACAAATGTATGTGTTGAGAACTAAACGCCCGAAGTCGGGTTGTTACATTCTATATGAGCTCGCATTGCCCATGCCAATCACCGCCATAGAAGAGAGTTATGTCAGATTGATGGACAGCGAAAAATCAGTCAATTTATGATGGACCCTCGGAATATTAAATGCGTCTAAATGGAGTGGGATGGATTTTGAAGATTTATATTATCAATTTCAGCTATATTGGTATCGGGACATAGTAATTTTTTGCATTTTTGCTTGACTGCATCTTTCAGTCCCGCATTGACTTCCATAGTAGCCAGAGATTTGGAGGAGTCTGTCGGGAATGCAGAGTATCCTATTTTTGTTCTTTTGGTGTCTTTTAATAATCAATTAATCGACTCTGCCCCTAGAGCTTTGGTCTAGTGGTAAGAGTGCAACAAGTGATATGTGGGTTACGCGCACATTACATGTCAAATCATTCCCAAGATAAAAGCCTGGTATTTTAGTGGAGAAGGGTCAAGGGGCTGGCCCATTATGTATCAAGTTTCTCACCGTGCGCCACTAGCTCTCAGGGATTTCTAGGTTATAAAAAAAAATCAATCGTCGACTACTTCTTATTTCCATAGTTGGGATTGGTTATATGAATCCACCGTATTTATTCCGTGCTATTCAGGTCCACTTCATTCCAATGCCGAATAAAATATCTTTGAAAGCAAATTTGGTGTAGTGTTCTTAGTTAAGTTCGCATTGAACAAGGTTGTAATTTTTTTAACAACTTCTATCCATGTGATTTTGTGTTGGTATTTATCTTGTACCTTTTCATCGCCTTCAATCATCTTTTTCATAATGTCTTTTAATACATAAAAAATTAGTTTTGCTCAGCAAATGCTTTGAAGAAAAGGAGGATAAAAGAAGAGATGGGCTCAATGCATCAAATTTTGGCTCTACATTTCTAGGACGTAATATATTCTGGATTTAACGTTCGATCAAGTTTGACTCAAAGAGAAAGATTATCTAGTTGTCAAGCTGAGCTATAAAAGTGTCATCGACTCGGTGAATCCAAATTAAGCTAAGGGAGTTCAAAAGCAGGATGCTAAACAATGAACTATATTTTAATTCTAAAAAAATTGGGGTCGGCTATATGTATCATTTGTACTTATTGGTTAAGTTTATGTTTATTGCATTTGATACTAAATAATTTGTCTCAATAGAATGAGGGTTCTTTAAAACTGCAGGTTCATTAAATCTACAATTCTCTACCAAACAAAAAGAAAAAGAAAGAATCTATACTTGTCGCTATACGAACGTACACGTTCTAACTAGGAGGGGAAGACTCATGACAAACATGTACATAATGTAATCGTAACAACAGAGCCTTTACTCAAACTAGTTTAAATTGTCTATGTCAATAGGCTCTGTTCTTAGTTAAGTTTGCTTATCACAGTAGATTATAGGTCTTTTTAGGCAACCAAGACCCTTTAAGTTGTTGAAGAGCGCCTCACACTGCATGTCTCTCTAATTAGGATTTCCATGCATTTTCTTTGACAATATATAGTATTAGTTTGATGTTTGTAATGAATATATTTTGATTTAGTTGTTAGTGTTATGAAGGCGCTGCCTGGAATAAACCTAATTAGTCAATTTGACATTAAAAGACAGACGTGAATTGAGAAAAGATTATCTCTACCAAAACTTCTGTCCCGGTAATTTAGTTGAATGCTTGTTGCATTTAAATGAAGTGGTAAAGTAGTGTTAACTGGTAAGTATCATACATGTGAAAGTGCGCAAGGGCAGTAAGGAGTTTATTGTTGAAGTAGCATAAAGTTAAATTTGGCGGCTAAGTTGGGGGCTGTTCAATGTAAGGTTCTTAAAGAAGATATGTAAGACACTTGTATTTTTCCATTCAGCTCCTGGTTAAACCAATTTTTAGTGTAAAAGATGTCACCACTCACCAGCACTTTTTGGCTGCCTTCATCTGTCAGTGGCTGTCACTAATCTGATTTGCTACATTCTGAGTCCATCTTATTCGTATAGGCACAGGCAGAGGCTCATTAGAAAAGCTCACTGTTTACACTTGACACTTGAGAAACTCCTTAGGATAGTACAACCACTTTTTTCCTTTTTTTTTTGGATCAGTTATTACAACTACTATGTTGTGCCACTTGATTTTTCGGGATGAGGGGGCTGACTTCAGTAACACAGCGTGTGATCCCCTAGAGGGGACAGTAAGATTGAGGATTCCTTTGATCTGGTAGTCTTTTCCCCTCTTAGAACTGTATGACTATCCCTTCCCTTCATATGCTTTTGTGGATAGCTATGGTTTTCTTGAGCTTGTACATCCATATGGCCTGACTGGTAAGTGATTTTAATTCTTGCACGGCTGTCTTAAAATTTTTGATTTACCTTCCCAAAGAACTTCAGTGCTTTTTTAATCTATAAATGCATGCTTTTAACTATGCGTTATGCACCATCATCCTGCAGACGAAGTGTGATGAAGTAGCAGAAGCTTTAACGCAGCAGGGTTTGCTTGCAACTGCCCTTCATGGTGGTCGTAGCCAAAGTGAAAGAGAGGCCGCCCTTCGTGATTTCAGACAAGGTCCTATCAATATCTTGGTATGATTAAAACATCTAATTTTGTAATATTTCATGGATTTTTCGCTTGTTTAATATAGATTACTTATGAATCTCTTTGTCCCTGACTTATGTCAGGCAATAAGAGTATATATTGCCAAGCAACATCAGTTGGTAATGCTTAAGGGTGTGAAACTATTTTGTTTTCCTTTGAGGACAAAGTATGGTTTTTGAAATCGAATTGCCTCTTCTGTCCTTTATTCTTTTCTTTTTTCCCTTTTCTATCAGTCAGCTTTGTTTTCAGAACATGACTGAATACAAATGTTCAAGCTTCACCCCTTTCTGATGCAAAAAGATGATCAAGGTTGTCATTTGTTTATTAACTTTTTAATTGTGGTAAGAAGAAATCTTTTGTGGGTGTTTGGACCAGGAACTTTTTCCGGAAAAATATGCTAGCTTTCTATGTGTTTGTTTGGTCTGTTTTCCAATAAGATTTCTTAAATAAAACCAATTTTCTGACCCTTACAAACAGCTTTGAGTTCCAGAGATTGTTGGAACAGAACGGAAAATTTTTAACTGCAAATACTATCTTAATTTTCAGTCAGACTTCTTCAAAATGATTTCTGAAAAAGCTGCACAAACACCGCCTTAAAGTCCCTCTTCTCTAAGAAGCTAAGTGGAAAGCAGACCTGTTGTTATTTGATGAATTACAGGACCAGCATAAAGTGGTGACGCTTTACACTGAATTCTTTACACCAGATGAAAATCTGAATGCTCATCTTTATCTGGCATGAGAAACTTTGTGCTCCTTTACAAATTAGATTACTGTGAATAGAATCATTTTATCCAACTCGTATGTCTGTCCAAAACTGTCCTATGAGGAGGGTCACATACAAGAGCGGACAGTTTTCTCTGTGATGTAAATTTGGTTCTTCTTGGACCTACAACATTGGGTTTTGGAGACTCACGTTCTAATGACTTGAACTAAGAGCACTTTGTTATCAATATAGATACGACTGTAAAGAAAAAGGAAACTTTTGTACCCTCAGTACCACTTGTATCCATAGTCTCATACAATGAAATTTTTATATTTGAATCGATGCGCTAAATCCCTTTCAATTTGGTTCTTCTGGATTGAATTCGAATGAAATAAATTTGGTTCTTCTTGGCATTATTTTTGGTGCTTTTAGAACTTTCTTGTATCTGTGCAATTAACTTCTTACGATGCATTGGCAGGTCGCGACTGATGTTGCGTCTAGGGGATTGGATGTCACAGGAGTTGGACATGTAATTAACCTAGATCTCCCAAAGGTATGTCGGACTGCAAGAAAAAAAAATTCTCTTTCAAGTTACATTTAGAAGTACATATCATGGAAACACACTATAAAAACTTGCTAGAATTGAAGTTACAACTTTTGGATAGTTAATCCAATCTGTATTAATAATAACATAGATTTAGAAGCTTCACATGCATAGAAGAGCAGTTCCAAGTCTGATTCTTTAGTTCTCTTCACAATGTTATTCTTCTAACTCTGGCATATTTTTGTTAGTCGTCTTAAGTTCTCCCCTTGGAAACTCTTCAGTTATCTACTTTATATAGGTCTAAAAGTTCAATTTGTTACCTTTAGTATGAGTAGACAAGACCTCATGCTGATGGCTTTCTGAATCCTCCTAATTATTAGACTTTTAACCAGTTACCAGTGCATGGAACTTGTGAAACGTTGATATATCTGTTCCTATGTTAATTTAGACCATGGAAGATTATGTACACCGGATTGGAAGGACTGGTCGTGCAGGATCAACGGGCCGAGCTACTTCATTTTACACTGATCGTGATATGGTGTTTCCTTTCTCTATATCCACTTTGTCTCTTGGCTTGTTCTAATAATGATGTTCATGTTTTGATTCCTGCTGTCTTACTTCGTTTAATTTCATAGTATCTTGTGGCACAAATACGAAGAGCAATTGCTGATATCGGTTCTGGTAATGATGTGACTTTTGCTATGGGAAAGGTATGCCTCTTTGCTTCTATATCATTCTTCTGTTCGTCTCTGTATCTAGTTCCTCTTCCCTCACGCTCTCCATCTCAGAGTACTGTGTGGTTTCCTTTTTCTTGCCGTAAGGAGCGTTTGTTGGCTTTCATTTATTTTATCTACCATTTTGAGTTCATCTTTTCTTATTTGTTTGCCACATTATTAGACAGCTAGAAGAAAGGAGAGAGAGGCTGCAGCTGCCAAAAAAGAAGTAAGGAGTACATTGTCTAAACTCTCTTTAGTCGAGTCGGGGGTAAATGTGGAGGATAAATATAGGCACATGATTACCCCAGCGATGATCAAAAAGGAGGGAGCTGCAGATGATGCTTGGGATGACTGATGTTTGATGTCCTCTATACTGATGGATTGAAGCAGTGGCAAGCCCGTGAAGCTACAATGTGTGCTGCTACAATGATTGGGTGTGTACATCTGCAGTGCAAAAAATATCTAACATGGAAAAAATAGAAACCAGAAAATATATATAAGGAGCTGCTAGCCTCGACACCCTTTTTGTATGTTGTATTGGTGTTTTCACACGTGGTTCTTGTCAATGAAGGGAACATTGAGCACAGTTTGACTGGTATTGAAAGTCAGGCGGGAAATATGAAGTCTTAATTCCATTGTCTAAAATTTTGTTGTTGATTTGGTCATACAGCTGTTTATATTCTTTGGTGCACGTACTACGTTCAACCTCTGAGCGCAGGTGTAGGTGATGATCCATAGGAGTGAGATCCATTGGGCTATAAACGATTAGGAAGTCTGTGGAAGGCTATAGTGACGACACTTCTGTTGGGATATTCTTGAGCATTTACTCAAACTGCCACGCTATGCTTATGGATTTATTTTAGCGTAACAAATGTGACGATGATAGCTGGCAATTTCCACGACCATAATGGGGAGCACGAGCGCAATTCAGAAAATTGTGATTTCAATATATGTTGCTGTAAATTCTAGGCTAGCACCCGAGCAAATCGATGCCGCACGGTTTTTGTGTCATTAAGAGCACATTTCATTAACTTTGAATGTGTTGGATAATATCGACTTCTGAAAAGAAAAAGAAAAAAAAATTGCATTTGACTGAAATATTTTAGCAATTTGCATCAAGCTCACACTTATTTCCTGCATGCACGGCCCTTTACTGTGAAAGAGTTGGTGATTACATAATGATGATGATGTAAAACAAAATAACAAGGCGCCAATCTATATTTCAGTAAATAGAGCGTCTGTTTCCTAAGAGGAAAGTCGTAAGTTTGATCCCTGCATGGCGCGTTATTTTTTTCTAAAATCTGTTGCCAATTGGCTTTAGCTTACGGAGCTTTTCTTATCATCTAAGCACATAGATTTATCCAAAGGAGGACCATTTATCATTCATACTGTAAAAATTTAGCATGACCCGAGTATATAAAAGTTGAATGAGAAGAGTACAACAGATTCTGTTCGAACCATGAAAATGTATGGGAGAGTAGCTGTGTATAACAAACCTTTCCTGCAATTACAAAGCCACAACACTGAAAGGCAAATGACTACAAAAGGAGCTGCCAGGCTCACCATCGAACAGACGAGAACTGATCCCTAAACCAAAAGCAAAAAAGGGAAACAGCGAAAGGGTGTTTTGGACAAACAAGGGATGAAAAACAACCTGATCATAATGTAATTGCCACCATCATTAATGGATTTAGGATGCCATTACAGGTAGTCTCTTCTGTTCCAAAGCCTGCCGAAGCCTTTGGTAACCATTTCGATAATGCTCGAGTGAGAAGCAAAGCTGCCTAATTGCCTCCCTTTTCTCTTCTGCTCCTTCCAAAACTATTTCTTTTTGTCTCTCTACTTCTCTTTCCAATTCTTTAACCCTAGACCTCAGCTCCTCTACCATTTTACGGGCCCCTTCAGTTTCAGAAATCAACACGACATGCTCAATGTGCAGTTGGTGCAAATGGTTGTTCATTTGATCAATCTGATCATCTTTAGAACTTAGCTCTTCATCAAGGCAGGCAACTCTGGCATTTAGGGCATCTCTCTCTGTTACCAGTACGTCATACTTCTGGGATAATGCGTCAAGGCTTCTGTTCAGTTCTTCAATATGGCTGTCCCTCTCAGCAATGGTAAACTTTAACTGCTCGATTTCAGATTTAAGCAGCATCTCCATTTCTTCTTTCCCCGCTGCAGTTCGTCTAACATCCTCCTCTAATGATTGGCAGCGTAGATCCATTTCTTTGATATTATCCTCCAAATATGCTCGTTCCTTTAATAATTTGGTAACCTCACCTTGAAGCTGCATGTTTTCTTCTGCTAAAGCCTTGTTGGCATTTGATATTGATTCTTTCAGTCCTCTGATTTCTTGATCACGGTCTGACAAATTGGATTTGTACCTCGCAATTCGGTCCTGCAGCTTTGAGACTTCTCTTTTCTCTCTCTCAAGTTTGACTTTCCAGCCAGAAACATCTTTCTGTGCTGATCCAAGCTGATCCTGAAGTAATTTATTGGAGGATCCGTTGCTTTTAAGTTCCTCTCTTAAGCGCTGCACCTCCTTCTCTGAATCATGAAGCTTCTCTATCGTGCTCCTCAACTCTTCCTCAAGTGTACGGATCTTAGATTCTGGGTCCAAAACTTGTGGTTCTTCCTCTGTCGCATTCTCCTCGTCTGAAGTTTTAGCTTCCTGTCCTGCATTAAGCTCATGGACTTTCTTCGCATAGTCCCATGATTCATACCTCTGAAGCTCAATTCTCAACCTGCTAATCTCTTCTTCTGATAACCGAATCTTTTCTTTTGCATTTCTAAGTTCTTCATCATATCCAGCTATTCTAGCGAGAGCATTCTCATTGCCGCCAACATGTGATCCCCTAAATGAGCTTTCAGAGATATCTTCCTGATGCGCGCGAAGCTTCTCATTCACGTCATGGAGCTCAACCTCCAATTCACTAGTCTTCCTACGCAATCCTTGGTCATCATCATTGCTCAGTGTACTCGAGTAATTATTGATAGACGAATCATCTGATTCTGATTCAGAATCTAATGTTGACGATTCATCTCCTTCCTTACCCAGATCTGAGCTGCTTCCACATGTGCCAAGAAAGAATTCAAATCCAGCAGCACGACGACCAGGTTTAGGGCGGCTAGGCCTCAGATCTGGAGAGGGCAACCTGGAGGGTGGTTCAGAACCCACGTCAGAGATGCCTGACCCCTGTGATTGAAGATCTGAAGGAACATTTTTCCGGAGCTCTCCAGTCACATGATCATAGCGCTCGGCTAATGAGCGGTACATGCGGTAGAATTCCTCAACTAGTGTGACCAATTCTGGCCTTTTCCGATAATACATTTCTGCCCTTTTAGCAAATGAATCTGCATCCTCTTCAATGAGTTTCAACATCCTTTTGACATTCTGGTCCATCTCTGAAATAATAGACCTATTTGTCATTTTCTTGTATGCCATTTTCTCCATTCAACATAAAAAATTCTAAGCAACGACTTGGTAATTATAATTGCCAAATTAGGTGTTTTTACAGTGCATTTGAGATGAATGGATGAAAGTGCCTAAAGTTACTATCATTGAATCACAAACAAGTATGGCCACCGACTTTTCTGACCTTTTTACTTATTGTTTTCTGACAATTTTACTTTAATATAAAAATTAATTAAAATGTAAAATATAGAATTGAGGCGTTTTACTCACTATTAAAAACACATTTAGCCCCAGTTATTTAAACGGGTTGGATCATGAGCTATGCTGTTTTGACTCACCATCTTAATCCAACCGGCTCATTATGCAAGAGTTACAATGAAAGGATTATAGAATACGGTTAAAGTGAATAAGCTTACGTTCAAGATTTTCTTGCATCCACTTGGAGTTTTTGGGACTAATGTGGCTGTCCCACCACCAAGAGTATGATTTCTTCGACTCCATCCTCCTCACCTTATTCGACTTTACCTGAAAAGAAAATAGTACACTAGCTAGGGTCAATATATTCATTAGACAAGGCAAATAATACTCATTCAAAGAGATATCTTACAAAAGTTGATGCCATTCTGTCCAACTTGTTTCTCAGATAAGCAGAAAATAAATATGTCCTGCATAATTATGAACACAAAAGTCAACCTCATCAGGAACCTGTTTCGTATTAGAATGCATCTCTACTACGATATGAAGCTTGACTATACTGCAGAGCTATGGTGGTTATTTAATTCAAAGGATCCATTTCTGCTCTTCATTGACACTCCTTGAAACTTAAAAAAGTTTAAAGTAGATATGATGAATGATTGGCAGGGCGGTGGAGGAATGAAATGGGCTGAAAGGCCTAAGTCTAAGCGACTGTTGTCACTAAGTGGGCCCACAGGACATGAATTGACAAAGCCCACCACAAACAACAAATAATACACACCTCCTATCGCACAAGGAACCGTGAAATATCTAATCCCACAGCTGTCGGAGGAACATCGCCACCTAAATTCACGCGTTCCTCATATCACGCCTGCCAAAAACAACTAATCGTAAACCCATTCTACCAAATTAATTTTAACAGAAGATGGATTCATTAGATAAGCTACTAATTCGGCGTGAAATTAATGTAAAATAACTTTATATTAGGAAGTGGGGTGGTATGGTTAGTTCATACCCAAATGAGATAAGAAATGGAAATTAGTAGGAACAAGTTAGGATTCACGAACACTTAATTATCACCAGATAAAGATTCCATAAATGATAAAATCCTCAAAAGGGCTTACCTTGGTGTTGAAGGAGGTAAAAAAGAGGGGCAAAGCAAAGACAAGAAAATCTAATGATTTGAGAGGAAAATGCTAAAAACTCTCCGGAGAGATGCTTTTGCTTGGAACTATTAATTCGTCTCTTTTTATCAAGGGGTGGGGGAAGTGGTGGGAAAGTGGGGGCCGATAAGGATATGGGAACTGGAGAGGGACGAACTTTCCAATCTAATCTGAATTTGTTCACATGCTGATGCCCCTTCTTTAAAGTCAACACGTACTACTTTATTTAACTCGTTCTCTTATTAAATAATCATTTTTTTCCTCATAAAAACCGTCTCATGTATTTTTATAAAACAGGGAATTTATCTATCAATAAGAGAAAACTGACAGTCCATCAAATGACAAGCAATTTGAAATATGACCAAGTAAATATAGCTCGATTAATATTCTCTCTATTTCAATTTAAATGATTTGGTTTGATTCGGTATGAAATTTAAAATTTTTCTTTTCGAAACCTGCGATTTTAAAATCTTAAAAGTAGAAACTTTACGGTAATTTTTATATGATTATAAAAACTTCTTATTAATAATAAAATCGATAAAATAAATAATTTAAAATTAAATTATTTTTAATTATAAAAATATATTATTCTTATTTAAATCAACTAATAAGAAAAATATATCAGTCTAAATTAAAATAGAGAGAAGTACTATTTACCCCGTGAACCCCACGAAGGGTGATTATAAGTTGACCCTTCGGTTTGAAAGATCCCAACCGCCCAGCTCACTCTCTTTTTCTTCCTTTTTATTTCTTTAGTTATATTTATTTTGCCGTTTGTATAAGTAAACTAGAAGTGGTCATCGGCCAGTTCATTTCATTTTATCCAATTTGGTTCGATTTTTTTGAACAATCTTGCTGAGAGATGTTCATAAAGAAAAAGTGCAAAGGTGATGCACTTGTTTATCCGTAAAATGATATAATTGAATTTATACGTAGTTTATAGACAAGTGAATTGATTTGATCCCAAGATGATAAATAAATTTGACAAAAATATAAGACTTAGCCTTGAAGTTGAGGTAAAACAGCAAGAATCGAGGTTCCGGGAGCAAAGCTTCCGGATGCACTAATAACAATATAAATAAATAAGAAGGTAAAATTATATTGAGCTTTGAACAGAGTATAATCTATGTTTGTCAGAAAATTCATCCCCCTTATAATGGCTGTAGGGTTCACTATTTATAGATGTGCCTAGGGAACAAGGTCCTAGGATCAAGCCCCTCTTAAATGACAATTATGAGAGCCATTGAAGAATGTATAACGGTAGGCAGTGAATGCTATGTTTGTAACGAACCGTGCACTTAATATTATAGAATATTCTTCATTAAATGCTATCGGGTGGTAGACATTTATTTCGCCTTTATGAATATCATTCTCTCCTATAACAAACGAAATTGTTGCCTTCGGACCCGACTGTCTACTGTCTCCGGCTCCACGTGTTACTTTCTCATGCGATCATTTAATATGAACATATTTTACCCTATACAGATGGTCCCCCTGCTTTACGGTGAATAACTTTGTGTCACCTGGAAGTTGGTAGAGATACCTTTTTGGCGAAAAATTCTCTGGCCCCCTCTGAAAAGTTTATGATGGTTGATTAGACTCATGTCTCTTTGCATTAATGTCCCGAACACGCGTTATCCACGATTCAGCACCACTTTTGCCGGTTATTGAGGTAATTATGGCTACGATTTTAGCTGCCTATCCCTTACTTATACGCATCAAACTTCTCCATTTATACTTCATAACTTTCCAAACTTTCTCAAACTCTCTTTACTCAACTCGAACTTGTCTTCAACTTTCTCTAATCTTCTTCTTCAGAAAAAACCCTTTTCTCTTCTGATAACAATGGCCTCTACTTCCAGAAGCCCAAGCTCCTCAAAGAACAAAGGTAAAGTTGATGATGCTGCTCTTCCTCCGGTGAGCACCATCATTCCAAGGAGTCTTGTCACAACTAAAGACTTCGAAGAGAAGTACCCTTCCGCTAATCCTCGCATATGGGTTGTTGGCGTGTATCCTTCTTCTATCCATCCTTCCAGCATTCCTGTTATGAAGGAAGACTGTCATTGCCATGATTTAAACATCATCGCTCCTGACCTGGCGGAGCGGATAACCTTACCCTAGAAGGGTTTCTTGTATTTTTATATGTATGCCTTCACTTTGGGGCCATTCTCTTTGAGCGGGGAGCTTGACTCTGTCATCGTAGAGTTCTGCATCCGTTACCAGGTATGCCTGGCACAAGTAAGTCCTTCTGTGTGGAGGACAGTTGCTTGTCTTTTTCAGCATCTATGCGAGGAGACAGGAGAGGAGCTAACCCTGGCTCGATTAATGAATCTTTATTCCTCCAAAAATTTTCGCAGGGGAATGATAAATTTCAGTAAACGTGGCCACCATACTTTGCTAACTAGCATGGATGATGACAATGACCATGGTGGATGGAACAGTTCGTTACAGTTGCCACCAGGGACATCATTCTGGCCACGACTCCATCCTTTCCGGAGTTATCGAACCGTACTCGTAAGTTCACTATTTGTCTTTTCTTCTGTTTGAAGATCGCCCCATGCTGTTACTAACCCTTCTTCTTTCACTTATTTCAGCAACTCGATGGACACCACCTAGGGTTGAAGGCTTGGACCAGTGGGTCCAAAAAATTTTGGATCCGAGAATCGCATGCGGAAAGAATTGGCCCTCAAATATGGGTAGAAAGACAAAAATCATGGTAAGTCGAACTCATCTTGTTTTTACCTTTCGTGTAAGGAAGTTGATTAACCTTTCTCTCCTATTGAATTCAGGTCTACCCCAGGGCTCAATTGTCGTCCCCGAGGATGACGTTTTGGCTGATCCTGCTGACACAGCGAGGCTGCTGCAGGAGGCTTTCACCCGAACAGGTGTCTCTGGGCCTGCTTCTGGTGCAAGTACTTCTTCTCAGGGTCCCCCGCCGGAGAACAAGCAACCAAAATGGAGACGTTCCTCCGCGGTCGGGGGAAAAAATAAAAAGGTGAAGAATGCCGCGCCCGAGTTGACTTCAGATGCTGTGGTGATGAGCGGCGTGCCGAGCCGGCCAAAAACACCATTGTGATCGACGATGATGGAGAAGCCAGTGATGACGGGGCTTCTCTATATAGAAGACGAAGACCTTCATCAACTCAATAAAATGCTCAATCTGTTGAGTTAGTTACACTAATCGAGAATGATGCTTCGGCACTCTGGGGGGAGTATGATATGGTGGAAAATGCTAACTCCCGCTTCCGAGTCCCAGTCGCCATGCCTAGTGCCGTGAGGCTGAGTACCGGGTCCCTTCCGTCTTCGGTTGATGAGCAACTAGCAACAGCAATCAGCACTGCGTTTGTCGTAGCCGC